>JAVTVY010035178.1:0-150696 GCA_036873755.1 Hanleya hanleyi | reverse complement strand
TGGTCTGTACGCGTCGGATGGGATACAGGGCTGGTTTTTTCGCTAAGGCTTGCATGTGACTCAGCAACACTCCCTGTTGCAAATCTACCGTACGGACAAACAGGACTGCATCTTCAATGATGATCTTGCAGTTGAGAGCGTCCGCCCCACCGCCCATTAAGGCAAACAAAGGTGAGGCACGGATCAACTTGATCTTGATGGTTACACCGTTCATCATGTAGCGATCTTGCATGAACACATCGGCGTGCAGTCGTCCCATCATATCGATGGACTTGCTTTCGCTTGCTAATTTTTTGCGTCGGGTGTACCCAGTATTGCCAGGGAGTAGATAGTTGTGGTAGCCGGGTGTATCCCTGTGGTACAGTTCAGCTTGTAAGTGTGATAGTTTGGCATCACTGCCGTACGACAACAGCGTCTCCAGGTAGGCTCGATACGGATAGGTATTGGTGGACGTACTGATGAGTCTATCGTTCAGACTGATATCCACCTGTTGGAACAGGGAGTGCAGCCAAAGATTCACCGGGCTTACATTTGTTTCGACCGCTAGGTTCGTCCCATCCTGGTTCGTTATTTTAGCTTTGACGTACAAGTAGGAGTTGGCTAAATCCAGGTAGGCCGTATCATTGTTTTGAATGGAAAATTCTACGGGTCCCACGCCCGTCAGGCTAGCCACGGGTCGATGTTCTACCCAACGTCCTTCGGCTACACTGGTTTGAGTGGGTGGAATAGTCCACAAATCCAATTCACTGTTGGTAGACGGACATGACTCGGAGTGAATGAAGGCCATTATGCGAAGATGTCTCTCCTACTACTATTACGTCTCTTCTTCTTCTTCTTCTTCTGGGGTGTAGTAGTCCTTCTCTGGGGTGTACGTCGTCGTCGGTGGGTGGGACGTCGACTGACTCTTCGCGGTGTCAGTCTTTGTCTTTTAAGGGCTTTGGCCAGCAACACACCCCCGGCTTCTTGAGCCCGGCGTTTGAAGGCTTGTCGGGGTGCTGCGCCTTCCATCACATCCTCGGCCATGCGCAATCCACTTTGTACCGCTTGTTTCCCTACCGTTTTCACACCCCGTGTCACCATGGGCAGGAATGTTTTGACGATACTCCCCAGTATGTTTCCCAAGCCATGTCCACGTTGCGTGCGTGCCCCACTAAACATGGACATGCCGCCTCCCGTTTGTTTTTTGTAGTAGTCGGCATAGCTGGGCGTATGGCACTCGTAAGGGACGTACATTATTATTATTATACGAAGTGAGGAGAACGGGTTTGTCGGAAAGCAAGTGTCAGCACCACTTTTCCTCGCTCGAATGGGATCGGCCGTCCCGTGTCATCTCTTATATCCACCGTGATCGTGTCGATATCGGGATGGCGTACGGGCAGGAACATGATAGGGTTGAAACTGTGGGTGGCTTGTTCGCCATACGTCTTGCTAACGGGCACCACTCGTAACAGAGGTGTGTTCATATCACCCACAATATGGCTGTCCACGGCATCCGAGTAGACGTACAGTGCGTACAGGCCTTCTTTCATATCCATCAAATGGGAACCGTACTCATTGTAGGGACCCTTCATGATCACGTGGTGAGACAGCCGTAATATTTCCTGTAGTCTAGAACTGAGTTTCACGTTCACGAGCGGGGTCAGCCGGATAAAGCTCTTTTCGTTGTGTTCGTTGACCTCGAAGCACAGGTTTCTCTTCAAGCGCTTGGATAACAGGATTGATGCATCATTCGTGAACGTCAGTAGAGCCTTGTACGTCATCAAGGCATTCAGAGCCGCTACGAACTTCTGCGGTGTATCGTATTGGCCTGCGGGGAGCGTCAGTCTGTAGATTTTTTCTTCGTACACCACTTCGTACCATATTTCTCCGTGTTGTATGTTGTACCATGAGTAAGGGTATTGAATCTCTACCAGTCCACATTCCCAGCGTCCCGATAAATGTAACGGTTGAGGTAATTGCGTGACATACTTGGTCAAGGTGTTGTCAGGAAACACGTCGAGTGAGCTATTACTGGGCAACGTCAGGTAAAACATGATGACAACTGATGGGGTTGTGGCTTCTGCACCGGTTTTTTATAGTATTATTAGTAGGGTTCCCAGTGACTGGCCTTGGGGGTGGGGGTCCCCACTCGGCGTTGTGGCAGTGATTTCAAACGTCCAAAGCGTCGTACTGGTGTTTTGGGTGGTGACATCAGCTCCCAAGAGGCCTGCTGTGGTGGAGGTGGTGGTGATGGTGCTGAGGATGGGGTGTTCGATTGCTCCATAAAGGCCCAACGGTTAGGATTGCCTACCAATTCTTGTGGGATGTGCGTATCTTTTAAGCCTTCAGCAAACACTTTCCAGCCCGGGGGGTTGGAATGTTTGCGTGCCCGTACCATATCGTTGATCAAATCGGTGATATGAGACCCCGGTACCACTTTGTTTCGAATCAGTAGCTTTCCTTCCGCATTCCAACCCATATCGGCATGTTGTTTCACCCGGTCCAACAATAAACGGGCCCGCGTCTTGTAGGCTTTAGGCACACTGCTCAACACTTCTTCTTCCAGCTGAGGTGATGGAGCAGCCCCTGTTGTAGTTGTGGGTAGTGGTGTGGGTAGTGGTGTGGGTAGTGGTGGTGGTGGCGTAGTACTAGTACTACTTGCTACGCCTCTATATTGATCCATAAACGTCTGGTATCGGTTCAGTGTATGATGGTAGCGTTGAATTTTCTCGTGATCGGAGAGTCCACGTTGTTGCAGTATACTATTCATTTCTTCATCCAGAGATTGGAGTTGTTGCACGGTGGCCGGCACGGGATAGGGCGATTGTAAACTCTGTAACAATCGCGGTTCGACCAGCATCATTTTTTTCGTATGTTCCATGTTAGCGTCCTCCTCCTCCTCCCAAGATAGAGCCGAGTAATGGCCCCAGTACACCCACGGCTAAGGGAGCGAGGAGTGCACCGAGAAATCCACCGCGCTGTAACACCTGTTTCTTTTTCTTCAAACTCTCCGTCTTCTTGACTAACGTTCTGAGACCTGCCTTGTGCCGTTGCAAGTGCCCCTTCTGTACAGCACTGAGGGGAACATTGCCTTTTAACACATTATGGGCCACTTCACACAAACACCGTACCAATTCGGGCTCCGCGCCGCGCACCAGGGCCCGGCCCACCTCCGGTGGCGCGCTGCGGAGTACGCGGAGCGCGGGCGCGTGTCTGCGTAGCCGTGCCGACATGATGAGTGATGGCTAGAGTGGCTTGTCTTCTTCTTTTATTTTTTTTTTTATTTGGGCGTGTACACCGTCTGGATCTCGTCGGGAAAAATGTGAGTACGCAATCGAAGGGTAGAGGGCGTGTCTTGTTTCAAGTCGATGAGTAGATAGCCGTGAGCGGGTTGGGTAGCATCTTCAAAGGCTTCTCGTACAAAGGCCGTGTTTTTAGGGTACATCTGTTGGGCCAGATGGGTAATTTGCGAGGTGTCTCTGGGGTTTTTGAATAACACCACATACTGAGCATTCAAACTAATGTTCCGGTGCTCTTTGTTCTTACTGAAGAGATTCTGCACGATGTAGATAATGCTCAACCGACGATGATGGCTGCCTTTGGTAAAGAGACGGGTGATTCGACTGTCCGTTTCCGTCATGAGATCGTCCACCACTACCAACGTGTCTTGGGGTGTATCCTCAGGGGGTAAGCCTTCCACTAAGGTGAGACCCGGGACACGGGCCAGTGCCTCGTACGCGGGTTGCCAAGCGCCATAACACCACAGGATTCCAGCTACAGGCGGTGAAATCAGGGCTGCCCTGTGTTCGATGAGGCGTTGAACGAAGTGTGTTTTTCCCGAGGCTGTCGGTCCAGCGATGAGACACGTGAAAGGATGCTGCCATCGAGGATCCATATTTCTTTCTTTCTTATTTGGTGATTTGCGCTTCCCGATTAGAAGCCCACCAGCGTTCCCGTGGATCCCACCGGGGATCGTAGTCCAATGGGTACCGTTGTGGGTACCGTTGTCGTGGTAAACGTGATTCACCGGAACCCAGGTGAATCGTGTTGGTAGGTGTGGGGGTGATGGTGGTGTAGTGGAAACGTTCGAATCGGCGAGTAGATACGGTGCCGGTAGGTTGATGGCGGTGGTGAGGTCGAGTAGTAGTAGTAGTAGTAGTACGCTTAGACGGTGGTGTGGTAGGGCTGAGTGTGGTGATGATAGGTTCCGTCGTGGACGTCGTCGTCGTCTCAGGGGTTGATACGGCAGGCTGACGGTCAGGTGGTGGAGGTGTACGCTTAAAAAACGGTGTGGTAGGAGGGACAGGCTGGCGGTGAGGTCGAGGAGTACGCTTAAAAAACGGCGATGTAGGAGGGCGAGTCGTCGTGGTGAGGTTGGTGATCGTGGTAGTACTGTTGGGGTGTTGTTGCACTTGACGTTCAGGCACCGGTGGAGCAGCACTTGGACGACTGAGTGTTGAAAAACAGGATATCAGGTAGGACAAATCGTAGAACACACCTCCAAATAAGGTACCCAGAAGCACTATCGCACACAACAGCGTACCGACTTGGCCTTTTCGAGTCTGTAACATTAAGGGTAGACGTTCACGCTCCATGGTATCCCCATCTACACTGAGGGAAGCTGGTGATGTACGGAAGAATTTATAGACGTTTCATGTCACGGCCGGATACCCAGGAATTAAACGAATTGGGCCACCCTTGCCATTTGACGAAATGATAGGGGATTCCCCGTCGACGTTCCGTTTCCAAAATCTTTTCCACCGTGTAGTAATCTTTCCGTGTTTTCACCACCGGTTGTAATTCGGCTTCATAAAACGTGCCTTGCAGTGTTTCGCCATGTAAATCTTCCAGTTGATAGACGTGTGGCTGTCGAGGTTTATGGCGAACAATGACAAAGTGCTCGTCACTCCAGTTGGGCAAATAACTTTTCTCAAATTGTCCTTTCACTTTACTCACGCGTACCACATCTCCACGTTTGTAACGGGGTGACGTGCGTGATGATGATGATGATGATGATGATGGCTGCTGGTACAGCGTACGGCGCACTTGATGTTCGTTGCCTTTTGTCACATCGAGGGGGGCTCGCTGGATACTGCGATGATAGGCTCGATTGTACCCTTTCACCAGTTGCGGTAGTACATCGAGGTAGCGTCGAGTGTTTTTGGCGGTAAAATACTTATACATTCGCCCTTTGAAGGTGCGATTGAATCGTTCCACCACAGAGGCTTTGGTCTCGTTATACGTATGGAAGAAAAATACTTTCTGTTTCTTAAGAAAAGCTTGAAAGGGTCGGTTGAGAAATTCTGTACCTTCATCCGTTTGCAAATACAGGGGTTTGCGGCCCGTCTTGAAAATCTGCTGGAATGCCCGTATCAAATTCTCTCCTGTTTTGGTACGAACGGGTAGTACCCAGGCGTACTTCGATAAAATATCGATACAGGTCAACATGTACCGATAGCCATCATTGTGGGAAGCAAATCGACTCATATCCACCAAATCCGCTTGCCATTGTGCGTCTACACCTCCGACGATCACTCGGTTACGGCGAAAATGTCGTCGAGCTGCTCGATGTAAACTATACGTGTCTTGCGTTTTTAACCAGTCTCGTACTTCAGTTCGATTAATGCCTTGCGAATGGGCAGCTCGAGCCAACGCCGCCACAGCGCTATAAGCGGCTGGACTGCTAGGATTGTAATATAAATCGGTTAACACCTTGTTGACAGTGGTACGCCACGTGGATTCCGATCGACTACCCCTTTTTTTGTTTTTTCGAGGTGCCATACTGGAGGTTGTGGTGTGTTGACTTTCTCAGGGAACACTGACACTCTAGCCCTCTGTGCGCCCTATACATAGTACTTCATCCACTTTGGGCATTTTCCAAGGCCTAGCATACATGTATGTTATTTCAATACATGCAATGATTTAACATAGGAACGACTACTCACCTCTATATTCTATAGTATTATTACCCATCTGCAAAAAAATCTCAGGATTGTAAAATTAACCCAGGAAGGGTGGTGGCGCGCGCACGTCGGCGTAAACATTGGGGTACTCTCCACGCGTTGATTTAACATGGAAATTGGCTAGTGTGGAGAATGTACCAAATCAAGGGGATTCTGGCGTAAGTGAGAGAGACTGTATATCATGGATACTTCTCAGGGCCAAAACCTCCAATGTTATTTCAATACATGCAATGATTTAACATACGAATTGACTAGTGCGAAATTTCGTGCAAAATGAAGAGATTCTGGCGTAACCCAGGAAGGGTGGTCGCGCGGACGTCGGCGTAAACATTTGGGTACACCCACCAATCAGCAATGCGGTGTGACTCTGATGCTATTAATACACAATCACAATGATTTTAACATGGGAATTGGCTAGTGCGAATTTTCGTGCAAAATGAAGAGATTCTGGCGTAACCCAGGAAGAGTGGGGAGTTGAGATTTTGGCGCCAATTAGAGCATCACGCGGTTCTTCTCAGGGGCAAACCTCCAATGTTATTTCAATACATGCAATCATTTAACATAGGAACAGATACTCGCCTCTATATTCTTATTCATCAGTATATTACCAATCTGCAAAAATCTCAGGATTGTAAATTAACCCAGGAAGGGTGGTCGCGCGGACGTCGGCGTAAACATTTGGGTACTTTCCACGCAATCATTTAACATGGAAATTGGCCAGTGTGAGAATGTACCAAAATCAAGGGATTCTGGCGTAAGTTAGAGACTATAAACTATATTCATCATAAGTATAATGATGCATGCACGCCACGCGGCCCTTCTCAGGGCCAACACCTCCAATGTTATTTCAATACATGCAATGATTTAACATACGAATTGACTAGTGCGAAATTTCGTGCGAAATGAAGAGATTGTAGCGTAACCCAGGAAGGGTGGTCGTGCGGACGTCGGCGTAAACATTTTTTTGGTACACCCACCAATCAGCGATGCAGTGTCACTCTGATGCTATTAATACACACACACAATGATTTTAACATGGGAATTGACTAGTACGAATTTTCGTGCAAAATGAAGAGATTCTGGCGTAACCCAGGAAGAGTGGGAGTTGATATTTTGGCGCCAATTAGAGCCAATGAAATGTCTTTGAAAAGAACCAATCAGCCATCATTAAAAAGAACCAATGAAACCCGTAGGCGGTAATTCAAACTACCAATGAAAAACTACTGTATTTTCGTATAAAGCCAGCGGGAGCGTGCATAGCGTCACTCCAAACACATACTTTGACAGCGAAAGATGTACCACCACCAGCAAAAAGTGCGAGCGGTAGCCAAGATGTCCACCACGCGGGGAGCAGCCAAAGCCAAAGCGAAGAGAGAGAAAAAGGCAAGAAAAGAGAAGATGTACTGGATGGAGGCCATGAAGTCCTGGGCCGAAGAGAACATCAATATGACGATCGACAAGTGGGCCCAACTTCATGGCCTCATGACGGCTGCTCCCCGCAGCAGCAATCTCAACGGAGAAGATTTTATCACTTTCTTGGAAAGTATATTACGGCAAAGAGAACACGAAGAAGAAGAAGCAGAGGAGATGCAGCCGCCCCAAATTCCACCCAGCACCATTGGACGAGACATCCCGATAACACCGGGGCCGTCGGCGAGCCACTATAGCATGCTGCCTGTTTCGATGTTCATTCCACTACAGGAAGAGTGAGAGGAAATCCAACGGCCCTTTTCAGGGCCAACCATTCCAACGGCCCTTTTCAGGGCCATCCAATCCAACGGCCCTTTTCAGGGCCAACCATTCCTCCGAAAGAGGAACTTCTAAACAAGGCACATTCAATTGAAATCCTACAATCTCCTCTCCTCTATATTCTATAGTATTATTAGCCATCTGCAACACCAAAAAACAATCCCTGCCCCTATCAACGGCCCTTTTCAGGGCCATCTCCTTACTTGAAACATAGACACAGTGAACGGATTGTAAAAATTAACCCAGGCAGGGTGGTGGCGCGCGGACGTCGGCGTAAACATTTTAGGTACTCTCCACATCGACTATCGACTCTATTAATAGACGCAATCATTTAACATGGGGCTTTGCTAGTGTGAATTTTAGTGTCAAATCAATGGGATTCTGGCATACATGTGCATTAAATACAGTGCACGCGGCCCTTTTCAGGGACAAACCTCCAATGTTATTTCAATACATGCAATGATTTAACATAGGAACGGGTACTCGCCTCTATATTCTATATATAGTATTATTACCAATCTGCAAAATCTCAGGATTGTAAATTAACCCAGGAAGGGTGGTCACGCGGACGTCGGCGTAAACATTTTGGTACACCCACCAATCAGCGATGCGATGTCACTTTGATGCTATTAATAGACACAATCATTTAACATGGGAGTTGGTTAGTGTGAATTTTCGTGTCAAATCAAGGGATTCTGGCCATCAAGGAGATTCTGGTCAACACTCGTTTCAGGGCCAACCTCAATGTTATTTCAATACGTGCAATGATTTAACATAGGAACAGATACTCGCCTCTATATTCTGATATAGTATTATTACCAATCTGCAAAATCTCAGGATTGTAAATTAACCCAGGAAGGGTGGTCGCGCGGACGTCGGCGTAAACATTTTGGTACACCCACCAATCAGCGATGCGATGTCACTTTGATGCTATTAATAGACACAATCATTTAACATGGGAGTTGGTTAGTGTGAATTTTCGTGTCAAATCAAGGGATTCTGGCATACATGGTCATTAAATACAGTGCACGCCACTCTTTTTAGGGACAATTCTAATGGTATAAACATAAGAATGGGGTTTTTTTAACATGGAAAAAATTCATGTGTTATTTTTTTACCTATTGTTACCTTTAGGTGTGTGCATGTGCAGGAGTTGGGTGTTTTTTATTTTTGTGCTGAGTTAGAAGTCTCTCTTTCGGAGAAATGGTTGGCCCTGAAAAGGGCCTTTGGAGATGTAAGGGTTTACATCATTGGGGAGAAATTTATCCGCCGCCGGGTACACACGGGACAATCCATGGTGACAAAAATACACTCTAGGGGTGTATCATTGAACATAGGGTCGTCTTTTGGGTAGGTCTGTGTGGCGTCCATACAGCGTAGACACAGGGCTTGGTGGCCACAGGGAAATATTGCATATTTTGCAAAACGTGTAGCGCATTGTACACAGCGTAAAAACCGGGCTGGTGTCCATTTTACGGGTGGTGCCAGTCTTCTTTTTATGGTAGTAGCGTAGTCATGCAGGTGTTGAATTTCTTGTTTTTGTTGTTCACTCCTTTTTCTTTTTCTTCCTACGCTTTTCTCCTTTCCCTCTTCTGGCTGTATTCTCGTTCCCTGGCCTCCCACGCCATGATCGGGACCGGGTAGCAGTTGAACTTGGCTATCTTCTTCTTGATCATAGTGTTGGAACACATGTTGGAGCATTTGTTGAAACGGTGGCCTTTCCAGGGAGGTGACATCATCATCATCATCATGCTGTAGTACCGGTTCTTCTTCTTCTTCTTCTTGTTGATCTGTAAATAGGCTGGACTGTAATAAATCATCTACATCTAGCCATTGGTCCTCTATCGGTGGGTGTTGTGTACTTTCCAGCGCAGTGACATCATGCTGTGGTGCCGGAGAGTGTTGTTCATCTGGGGGCTGTAATATATCATCCAGCCATTTTGTGTTCTGCATCGGTGAGAGTGATAGGTGACTATCACTCAGCAAGTCTTTCATCACTGCATCAATATCCATTATTTCAGACATCATGTAATTGTGAATGAACAAGATAAAAAACACTGCTATTTATACCGTACAGCACGCGGACGTCAGCGAAATGGAGGATGCAAACGTACACGCTGCAAGAAAATTTGTGTTTCTTTGACAATTTTAAACCCCGTGTGATTTTGCAATAAATGCCAGGTCAGTATAAAAATTATTTCAAATTGAACGGGGGCAACTCAGGGATGTAGCATTTAAAAATTAAGAAAATTAGCAGTAGACTAAGCCACTATTTTAATGATTTCATCCATTTTAGACGCGTAAGACAAAAAATTAACCCAGGAAGGGTGGTTGCGCGTGCAAAATCTCAGGATTGTAAATTAACCCAGGAAGGGTGGTCGCGCGGACGTTGGCGTAAACATTTTGGTACACCCACCAATCAGCGATGCGGTGTAACTGTGATGCTATTAATAGACACAATCATTTATCATAACACTGCATTGCCCCCGAACATCTCCGAATCACAGCGCCATGTTGGTTTACAACAGGGCCGACACCCACCGTGTTGATTTACAACATGAGTGCCTACACATATATATATATTTAGCGCGATCAATGTTATTACCATTCATACACAATAATACATCATGACTACAAGAAGACTAGTATTCGAGGATCCTAGAGACCATAGGGAGGTCATTACACATGAAGAGGATGGCGGTGTCACGATTATTACAAGCCTACAGCGAGTGCATCAACGTCATATTGCCGATACGTTGAGACGACAAAGTGCACAACAAGACCAAGAGGTGACGGCGGCTATGGATGAAGATAATAATGATGACACGGACGAAGAAGAACTGCCCACCGTACAGTGGTTAAACTGTAACAGAAACTGTCACAAACCACCAGAAAATACAACGGCTACCCAAACGCCAATTATAACAACACCGGAAACAGAGATGCCAGCTACAACAGCACCACCACCTGAACAACAACAACAACAACAACAACAACAATACTCTTGCGACGAGGTAACCCGCATGAACGAAGAGATGCTGCGCCTACACGACCAGGTGGCCAGCCAAAACGAACAGATGGACGAAATGAGAGAAGACATGAAGCAAATGGACAGAGTCAAGGTTCAACTACAAAAAGACCTGCATAATGAACTAAGTAAAGCCAACTGCAGTGTGTGTACAAACGAGGAAACAGAGTACGCCCTATTTCCGTGCGGACATTTATGCGTATGCGAAGAATGCTGGGTGACACTAACGTGTACAGGGGCTGAGTGCCACTGCAATGAAACCGACGAACAGCATTTTCAAATAAAGTGTCCCGTCTGCAGAAGGCAGGTAGCCGGAGTGAAGAAAATCTACCGCTCCTAAAAAAACAAGTGTAGTAACACTTTCCAACGGCCCTTTTCAGGGCCACCCCATTCCTTCGAAAGAGAAACTTCTAACTGAGCACAAAAAATATAACATCAGCTCCCCCACTAAATGAACACTAACACGCATTTTTTTTAAATTTTTTTGAAATTTTTTTTTTTTTTTATTTAACACAATAGAATGAAACAAACATGTTTTTATCTGAATGTTTTCAACTTGAAAAGTAGTTCAATATTTATACAACAACAACAACACTAACACAATAGAATGAACGTATTTACAACAGTGAAACTGGAAATATTGAATTTTAATATAATTATACGCTATCAATGGCGCTTCAATGAACCTATAGGAATAGAGTAAAATGTGTGAAAAATGGCTTCATGAAAATGTTCAATAATTCGTCTTCACCACAGTGAAACAGTGTTGAATTTTATAATAATAATACGCTATCAATGGCACTTCAATTAACGTGTAGGAATAAGGTCAATGTGTGAAAATGTTTTTTCATGAAAAGGTTCAATAGTTCCGTTTTCACCACAATGATCAGCGCGTATTAGGGAACGGTACTACTGTCCAGTTACGCAACAAGACTTGCTTGAACTCCTCATCGTTTTTCCGTCCCTGGTGTACATAGATGTAGGTAGTAATCTCTTCACGTGGAATGGTAGGAGGGCAGGCAGATTCCAATGCCACGGCAATTTGCTCCTCGGTCACAATCCGTAATGCTTCAGTGATCAGCGCGTGTGAGGGTACACTAATGTCCATACACGTATGCATTATTATGGGACTGTTGTTGAAACACCCTGCACAGGCTTCCAGACGCAGTTGTCGAACGCGAGGTCTCACCAAAGCCATAACTGTGTCAATGTACTTCAGATAAATAGTGTGAGACACCTGGTAATCCAAAGCTTGACGAATTGCAGCTGACACACTCTGCAACTTGCGCCACACCGGTATTTTCAAAGTGACACCCTGAGGACAAGGAGCAAGCTGTTGTGTATCGGCCGTCATTTTCCATTTACGGATATGCAGCAGCAGGTCGTCGTTGAAATAACCAACACTCACATAGATGTCTTCACCTAGAGAAAATTTCACTTCGTTACCCGCCTGTTCGGCAATCACCGCATCCACGGCATAATAAACGGTCTCCAGTCTTTGCCAGCACTCCGAAGACAAGGCAATACGCCTAGGGCCTCTGTCCATATAGGCCAGTACATTAAAATGTACTTGTGCGTCTTTCACACTGACAGTCAAATTAGCTGAAAGCTGCCATATATCCGTGTGGGCCGACTCATAGGCCTGCTGGATTATGTTATTAATGGACTGCACAGACATAGGAAGTTGCACCATGGGGTCTTCTTCTTTTTCTTGTTCCCCTGGCTCTTCTTCATTTTGCTCATCCATGGCCTCAGGCACTGACTGGAGAACGGGTTCAGGTATTTCTAAAGGGATTTGTCGGGACCCTCGCTTGGCACGTGCACCGCGTTTGGCTGGTACACCACACTCTGGGTGCATGTCCGTACGTTTGGTAGCTGTACGCTGTTCGGTAGTATCCATAACTAAGATACCCTCTTCTACTACAACGGGAATTTCAAGTAGATCAGCCAATTCTACATTTTCCGTCTTCTTCAGTGCATGCACGAACGCTAGAAATGCATAGGGACCACGACGCACTAGAGCATCGAGCAGAGCTCCGTTTTGTCGTGAAGGAGTCTTCTCCGCCATGATATCTTCCACACCCTGTTTCAGCAGTATTTTATCAACCATAAGCACATCACATATTGCCCCCGCATGCCGCATCTCATCAACCAGGCGAACACGGTTCTCTTGAAGGATGACTCTGTCGGCTGAATTCATCTTGACTATGGGCTCAGGCTGGTGAAGAACTGCTACCGTGCAAAAGTCTGGTGAATTTGCACTGGTAAAATGGAAAAAAGTACACGCAGGATCCACAACTCATACAAAGTAGGCAAGCAGAATGACTGGCTGGCTGGACAGGTAGGCAGGCAGACAGGCAGGAACTGGACAGGCAGGCAGGAACTGGAACTGGACAGGCAGGCAGGCAGGCAGGCAGGCAAATCAGGTCAGTTAAACACTTCCCAAAGTCATCCAATGATTATAACCCATTCACTAAAAATCACCTACTTTTATATGTTTTTCACCCCATTCCCGAACATTCACGAACACACTCCGACATCTTGCTTTACAACAGCGCACACAACCACCATTTTCCTTTACAACAGGGACGACAACCACCATCTTGCTTTACAACAGCACCGACAACCGACATCTTGCTTTCCACCATGCCCAAACAGGCCCGAACACACACGAACACACACGAACAGCTCCGAACCACACCGAACACGCCCGAACACGCACGAACCACGCCGCCATCTTGCTTTACAACAGGGACGACCCAACACCCTCTTGCTTTACAACACGGACGACAACCCGAACAGTCCCGAACATTCCCGAACCACACCGCCATCTTGCTTTACAACATGGCCGACCCAACTGTGACGTCACAGAGGTCATATGCAAATTTCTGAGGTCAATAAGACTCCAGTTGCTCTTTATACACTACTTCTATGTCTGCTGGGATGATAAATAACAAAAGATATGAAACAAAACAAAATGGTTTCAATAAGTCTTAATAACGTAGCTTCTAACTTTATCAAGGAATAGTGACAAAATATTAAACTGTGTGAATGCATGAGATTCGAAAATTAGGGGACCAAGTTGATCAAATGAAAATAACTGCGGATTTTATCGTTCAACTGCCAATGTTGGGGTTTAGTTTTGATCCAAATAGGTTCCTGAATGTATAACTATTAATCAACGAAATTTGAAATTACTAATGTGATATTGTCAGGGACGGATTCCAAATTACGCGGAAATATGCCACTAGAAGGCGATAGGGCTACTGCTATGGGCATAATTCTTCACTTTTGTCACCAAGCAATAACTCACGTTATACTCATAATACCTTATTGCTGTGCTATGAATGAAATCATCCTGAATTTGATCATAAGCTGTGGCATGAGTGGCGTTTTCAAAAATACACCAACGGCCTAGTCGCTAAAGAAAATAGGCATAACGATTTAAAGCTTCTAGGAAAGTTCAATTCACACACCTTCTTATATTTTAAGGTCAATTGTTTAACGGGATGCTCTGTCAAACGGTCGGATATTAATACTAATTATGACCTCATTAATGTGTGGTATCACATGGGGACCACCTCCAAACTTCCGCTAAAATATAGATTTTCCCCAAATCTGTCAGTAGGAGGGAGGGAGGGAATTTGGCTTAATGTCACACTCAAGTTTGTTTCACTCATATGGTGACAGTCAGTTTGGTTGGTGGAGGAAGCCGGAGTACACGGAGAGAACCACCGCCCTTCGGCAAGTAACTGAAAAACTTTCACATATGGACCAGCTGGGCTGGAACCCGTGCCGGTTCAGCGGTGTGACTGTCAGTAGTAATTCTGAATCAATCTCATCGATGCTGCCTATAATCCAGGTGCTTATCGATCGAATTTTGATTACAATATGATTTGATGGCGTAGCTGGTGAATTCATCGAGGAATACTGATAAACTCTTCAACTGTATGAATGAACGAGATTCGAAACTTAAGGGATAAGTTTGATTAAATGAGAATAGCTCCAAAATGTTTTTGTCCAAACGCCAATGTTGGGGTTAGTGCTGATCCGAATACGTTTATAACCATTACAATTAACGAACTTTGAAGTTACTAATGTGATATCGTCAGGGACCGTTTCAAAATTATAAAGAAATATATCACGAGAAGGGGGTATAGCAACTGCCATGGGCATAACGTTTCACATTTGTGACCAAACAATAACATTGAAATCAATTTATATTCGAAACACTTTACTTCATGTATGCTATTATTGAGTACATCCCGAATAAGATCAGAAGCTGTAGCATGTGTGGCGTTTCCGAATATACATCTACGGCCTATTCGCTAAAGAATCTGGGCATACCGGTTTATTGTTCTCGAAAGGTTCAATTCACATTCATTCTCATATTTTGAGGTCAGTAGTCTATCGGGATTCACTGTCGGATGTGTCATTCACAGTTAATCTGTATTATACCGGTAGCCAATTTCTGACGCGTGGCATTGACAAACTTCGATCAGAGGCTTAGTCAAAAATGACACGGTTGCCTCACGCAAAAGAATTCAAGAATATAATATCTCTTTCAAATCATCATTCTTGGCTGAATGTGTTGTCATCAATGAATGCTCCCCTAATACGCATGTCATATTACAAGAATCTAGGACCGGGACCGGGAATAAGCTCGTTGAACCTTTATTCCGTTCCAATGTTCTGCATCGCGGTGAGGTGTTTAGAAGCCTTTAGCATCGCCGGCATGTCGACCCTTAACATAGCAATTCTCCTTGCGACCTTAGGGGACGACATAGTATGTCGCTGTTGTAACCCAAACACTCATTTACATAAAAATACACTATTTTGATAAGTTGGACATATAGTTTGGTTCGACACGTTGCTAAAGACTTTTACATGGGAAAGACTTTTACAAAAGTTTTATCAGGGGACATGTTGAGTGTTACATCTCTCAAAGATAACCAGATGTCGATGTTGACAGAGTTAGTAATTGTAGTTCATATGTTTGAGATCATTATCTGTCGCATTCGATTTTCAACTGAAAATATACTGTTCCCGATTGCGTAGAGATCTACATTAACTGCATGCAACTTTATTTCTTGCATAATTACTTGCCGCATACAGTATCACTGCTAAATTCTAATGGCGTATATCCTTGTTGTTACTGTGATTAGCACAGCTCTTGTGCATTACCCCATGATCTGACAAGGAAGGTACATGTACTTCATGTCATTAACCTAAGAATCAGCTCACCAGCTCGTCGACGATTGCCTTCAACAGTCATGTTTATTTATTTATTTATTTATTGTCATATTTTAACAGCATACTCCATCAGTGCCTGGGCGCTGTTCCCCTGGAGTCGCTGCATAAATAACAAATACATCTTAAAACAAATACTTTAAGTCTACAATGTTAAACATAGGCAGTGTCTAACGAACACATTACTCACAACATTGCAGGATACATAATATATCACAAAATACATAAATATTCTAAAAATGTACAATAAAATGATAATAATTGTCGGTGTTTTGTATCGTGCCATTTTTACATTAGTCTGCATTATGTTTGACAGAGAGCTCGTACGTTGCTTTCTTCTTGAAAGCCTCAATATTGTCACAGTTCTTGCCGTTAACAGAAAGAGAGTTAAATATGGTGGCACAGGAGTACGAGACACTGCGTTTGCCATTTTCTGTTCTTTGTCGTTCTATATACAATCCATTATTGGCAGAACGTCTAGTATAATAAATGTGGACAGTGTTGGTCCGCTGAAACATTTCGCACAGATAATCGGGACACCAACCATTAATTGTCTTAAACGCCAATTTACACTGTGATAGTTGCCATCTCAGTTCTATAGGGGTCCAACAAAGTTTCTTATATACATCTACAGTTGGGTTGTCCATTGGGAGGTCGAGTATAACTTTACCTGCCCGACGATGAAGTTTACATAGTACGTTTTTATGTTTCTCGAATGTGTTGATCAGATGCTAGTGGCGTAGTCAAAATGTGGTAAAAGAATAACATTAAAAAGCATTTTTCTATAATCAAGCGATAGCCATTTCTTAATTCGAGATAGAACAGCAATTCTCTGCTAAATTTTAAGTGATATTTTTAGCCCACCATCACCAGATGGTGGGCTGTTCAAATCACTTTTCGTCCGTGGTCCGTCGTCCGTCGTCCGTCGAGGCGTCGTCCGTCAGTCCGTCGTCCGTCCGTCTGTAAACAATTCTTGTTACCGCGATATCTCAGGAACTACTGCATGGATCTTTTTCAAATTTGGTACACAGAATCCCCTTGGGGTCTAGTTGTGCAAAAAACCTTTTCTGGTCCGATTTGAAAATCCAATATGGCCACCAGGCAGCCATCTTGGATTTCACCATGAAAACTTGTTACCGCGATTTCTCAGGAACTGCTGCATGGATCCTTCTCAAATTTGGTACACAGGTTCCCCTTGGGGTCTAGTTGTGCAAGAAACCTTTTCTGGTCCGATTCGAAAATCCAATATGGCCACCAGGCAGCCATCTTGGATTTCCCCATGAAACCTTGTTACCGCGATTTCTCAGGAACTACAGCATGGATCTTTTTCAAATTTGGTATACAGGTTCCCCTTGGGGTCTAGTTGTGCAAGAAACCTTTTCTGGTCCGATTCGAAAATCCAATATGGCCACCAGGCAACCATCTTGGATTTCCCCATGAAACCTTGTTACCACGATTTCTCGGGAACTACTGCATGGATCTTTTTCAAATTTGGTACACAGGTTCCCCTTGGGATCTAGTTGTGCAAGAAACCTTTTCTGGTCCGATTTTAAAATCCAATATGGCCACCAGGCAGCCATCTTTGATTTCCCCATGAAATCTTGTTACCGCGATTTCTCAGGAACTACTGCCTGGATCTTTTTCAAATTTGGTACACAGGTTCCCCTCGGGGTCTAGTTGCGCAAGAAACCTTTTCTGGTCCGATTCGAAAATCCAATATGGCCACCAGGCAGCCATCTTGGATTTCCCCATGAAACCTTGTTATCGCGTTTTCTCAGGAACTACTGCATGGATCTTTCTCAAATTTGGTACACAGGTCCCACATGGAGTCTAGTTGAGCAAGATGCCTTTTCTGGTCCGATTCGAAAATCCAATATGGCCACCAGGCAGCCATCTTGGATTTCCCAATGAAACCTTGTTATCGCAATTTCTCAGGAACAACTAGATGGATCTTTCTCAAATTTGGTACACAGGTTCCCCTTGGGGTCTAGTTGTGCAAGATACCAGTTCTGGTCCGATTCGAAAATCCAATATGGCCACCAGGCAACCATCTTGGATTTCTCGAAGAAACTTAGTTATCGTCATTTCTCAGTACTGCATGGATCTTTCTCAGATTTGGTACACAGATTCTCCTTAGGGTCTAGTTTTGCAAGATAGCTTTTTCGGTCCGAGAATCGAAAATCCAATATGGCCACAAGGCGGCCATCTTGGATTTCCCCATAAAACCTTGTTATCGCGATTTCTCAGGAATTACTGCATGGATCTTCGGTCTAGTTGTGCAAGGTGCCTTTTCTGGTCCGATTCGGAAATTCAATATGGTCACCAGGCAGCCATCCTGGATTTCCCCATGAAACTTTGTTATCGTCATTTCTCAGGAAGTACTGCATGGATCTTTCTCAAATTTGGTACACAGGTTCACCTTATGATCTAGTTGTGCAAGATACCTTTTTCGGTTCAAATTGAAAATCCAATATGGCCACCAGGCGGCCATCTTAGATTTCCCATGAAAATTTGTTATCGTGATTTCTCAGGAAGCACTGCCTGGATCTTTCTCAAATTTGGTAGACAGGTTGCCCTTGTGGTCCAGTTGTGCAACATACCTTTTCTGGTCCGATTCCAAAATCCAATATGTCCATCAGGCAGCCATCTTGGATTTCCCCATGAAACTTTGTTATTGTGATTTCTCAGAAACTACTGCATGGACCTTTATCAAATTTGGTACACAGGTTCCCCTTGTCGCCTAGTTGTGCAAGATACCTTTTCTGGTCCGATTCCAAAATCCAATATGGCCACCAGGCGCTCATCTTGGATTTCCCAATGAAACTTTGTTATTGTGATTTCTCAAGAAGTACTCCATGGATCTTCCTCAAATTTGGTACACAGATTCCCCTTGTGGCCCAGTTGTGCAAGATACCTTTTTTGGTCCGATTCGAAAATCCAATATGGCTGTCAGGTGGCCATTTTGAATTTCCCCTTGAAACATGGTTATCGTGAATTCTCAGGAAATATTTCATGGATTTTTCTGAAATTTGGTACACAGGTCTCACATGGGGCCTACTTGTGCAAGATACCTTTTTCGGTCCGATTCGAAAATCCAATTAATACGGTATTCCCGAGTTGTGACGTTGCATCACAAGAGTCGGCGGATCAAACGGTGTGACATATTCTATATATTGACTATAGAGAATATCCATATCTTCGCCTTCCATATCAAGGAGTTCAAATAATCGGGAATTACAATGTATTTCTTCAAATTTTAAATCGGTTTTCTTTAGTCCATGCAGTTGCAAGTTAACTACCCCACCCTTTCGTCTGCTGGTGGGTCAGCTACATGAAGGGACGTCACTCTTGTGACACAATGTCACAACTCGACAACTGTAAACTACTGCATGTTTCGATCCAAGGGAAATAATCAGGATTCAGACACTTTCAAATTCGAAGTTTCAACAGTACTGCGTGGACCGGATCCCTTCAGTATTAAGTATTGTACCATCTTACTATTTTCGAGCATGGTATCTTAAAAGAGATATCTCAAACTAGTCCAGTAAACCGAACAGAATTAGCATTCGTTCCTAATTATAAAATCTTAAGTATGCCAAAGTGTCAAAGAGATTTTTCTTCGCTTCCAGTACCCAATGATGACACGTGCAAAAAAAAAAAAAAAAAAAAAAACATACTACAAAACGAAGACGAAGGATCCTCCGTACATGTACATTCACTTTCAGACTAACTTTGCTCATTTCCCTTGTACTATAACAACCGACATAAGTACAGTTTCTAGAAATCTTGAAACTCCTGAAACTTAGAAAGATTATATCTTGGTGTTTTCCAGTGTCCCTTTTTCGATCTTTTTCAATCAGATTCGAAATTCTGTAAACAAAATTACAACTCAATCGTCTTAGTAACAATGGGCAAAAAGATCCTCTTGTCATTAGCTTACAATCATCGGACAATGGTGGGCGCCAAGATCCTTCAGGATCTCTCGTCTTTATATGCTTACAAAATTTTAGTTGGTAGTCAAACCACATACCTAGGTACTTAAATTCTGACACACATTCAACGGATGTATCATCATTCTTAAATGTCAACGATTGATTTTGTAATCTAGGCTGAGTTCCAAATAGCATACTTTTTGTTTTCGAAACATTCAGAGATAGTTTGTTAACTTGGAACCATTCCTTAATACATACCAATTCGTGGTTTAACACATATTCTATGTTTGCTGCAGTTTTACCTTCTACAAGTAGAGCGGTATCATCGGCATACAACATGATGTTTGAACGTTTACATGAATCTGTTATATCATTGATGTACAGTGAGAACATAAGCGGCCCAAGGATTGATCCTTGAGGTACACCATATTCAACTGCGTTTTGAGCAGATATTATATCGTCAATTTGCACAGATTGTTTCCTGTTCTCAAGGTATGATTTAAACCACCGCATTTCAGTTCCAGATATACCGTATGAAATCAGTTTGTTTATCATAATTGAGTGATCCACAGTGTCAAATGCCTTTCATGTCCGCGCAACGCTAGCTGATATTCTCCTGGTGTGGTACGCTTCAAATGTGAAACTTGACTGAATACTTCCGTAACACCATAATGCCTATTTATTGTGTTCATTGTTGAATACATCACCTGTGACATGGTGGAGAACGAAGCGCTTGGCCCGTGTCGTACCAATAGGGTATTTGGGGGGCGGGGAACTTATTTCATCCATCCGCGGGGACGACGGCTGAATTAGGAATGACGGACCAGACGCTTGTAATCTGTTCTGAATACGAACTTGCATTCTATAAATACTCCCTCGTTTGGGGTACCATAAAAATTTGTTTTCAAAATTCCTGCTTTTCTGCGAGGAAAAGTGGGCAAAAGCTATTTTAGTTCATGTGTACATTACCAATGTATGGTATGGATAAAGGTTCAAGCCCAATGCCACGTCTTAAGCTTCCAATGAGATTGGACGGAAAATGAATGACACTTGTCTTCGGTCCATTCTGTTGACTCGCGATCTCAGCTGAGAGGCTCGATTATGATGGTCCTGACGTGCGAGGTGTCAGACTCTGAGTGGCAAGTGTCACAAGGCAAAGAAGCCATGTACTTATACAGACAGCCGGCTGACCATGATGGCTGTTTCAAGTAGCACATAGATTTGATTGCCTCGTTGTAGCATAAGATGTCCTCAAATGTCTCGGGGGTGATAGGGTATGCCCACTCGAAATAAATCTTTCGGTATGGATTTGAATTTGGAGCACTTAATCAGATACAAATAAATTCAAGTTTGCTGCAGTAGAGTTAATAGTTTAATATCGAGTGCTGGATAGATATATACAACGTGATTTCGCAGTTTTACCTACTCAATCGGTGACCATTGGAGAAATGCCTCGATTTGAGCTGAAATAATATATCATGATTTCTTTAGGAGGTCATGTCTTTTTCCCCAGAGATTTGACCTACGTAAGCTACAAATCCAGGTTGGATTTAAACGCAATTTAATGAACGAGCTTTTGACTCTCCAGAAAATAATAATAATATTATTATAATAATAATAACATTAAATTGCGTTTACGAGTTTGTAGTATTATTGAAGATGCCACGTAATCAGATTATACATAATAAATAAATATCAGTGATAGTTGAATGCTTTTTACGGACAAATATTCTCCATTCGTTTCATTATCATTGGATCCGGGAAAATTTGTGCCTACTATATTTAACACCATTTTCGTCATCGTTGTTACATGTGTTTTCATGTCAGCCATTCTTCATTTTTTGGTTGGACAGGATTCTCCAAATCTAGTTTTTTCAATTTAGCTTTGGAATTTGTGGCATATCATTCATGCCTAATATGCTATATATTCATAAGTTCATACCACGTAACCGTTTGGCAGGCATCCAGGCTGTTGCCATTTCTCAGTATTTCGTGAATCGTTCTCGGAATTCTTCAGCGTCATGGGATAAGATTATTGTTATACGTTCGTCAGTTTACTCACTGGACGAGGGGCTGTTTTTAGGGTAAGTCTTTGTTTAGCTTTTTCATTTTAATTTTACCCACTGATAACTTTGTTTCATCCGGACTACCTTAATAATATGATTATACTAATAATAATTTTATTTCAGACCATATATATCTGTACACGCCAGTTACTTGTTACGTAGAGCTCACGTTTTCCCTTCCCACAGCTATTTTCAGCAATTTAGCAGCCACGCTGTTTTACATATTTTCTCATATTTTACATATTTTTACATACTTTTCATATTTTACTTTAAAATATCTCCAACCGGGAAACCAGCTTTCCGATAGGTCATCCTGAATATTAATCATCAATACAATATCACGCTGTAGAATTTGCGACAAGTACATTGAAGGTTGCTTTCGTAAGACTCGGTGGGGACGGGGTGTTTATAATTACTGTCACACTCAAGGTCATTTCACTCATATGGTGACGGCCGGTTCTAATGGTGAAAGAAGCCGGAGAGAACCACCGCCCGTCGGTAAGTAACTGACAAACTGTTCTGCCGGTTCAGAGTGTGGAGGTTAGCGATCATCAGCGAAGATCCATAGACCACTCGGTCACCGAGGGCTCTATAAGACTAGGAAGACCTATATATCAGTATCTGATTATTCTTTTCCTTTTTTTTATATCTTCCTTTTCTCTCAGTAGTATACAAAGCGTCAATTGAACCAACTTGACCTCAGAAATTTGCATATGACCTTTGTGACGTCACGCGTCAGCCAATCAGAAGCGAGTATTGTGGTCACGTGGGGTGTGTGGATGGTGGTGGGAGGTGGGTTTAAGATGGCGGCTGTGGATGGTGGTGGGAGGTGGGTTTAAGATGGTGGCTGTGGATGGTGGTGGGAGGTGGGTGCAAGATGGCGGCTGTGGATGGTGGTGGGAGGTGGGTTTAAAATGGCGGCATGTGGGTGGTGGTGGGAGGTGGGTGCAAGATGGCGGCTGTGGATGGTGGTGGGAGGTGGGTGCAAGATGGCGGCATGTGGGTGGTGGTGGGAGGTGGGTTTAAGATGGCGGCATGTGGGTGGTGGTGGGAGGTGGGTTTAAGATGGCGGCATGTGGATGGTGGTGGGAGGTGGGTGCAAGATGGCGTGGGAGGTGGGTTTAAGATGGCGGCGTGGTGGATGGTGGGAGGTGGGTTTAAGATGGCGGCGTGGGTGGATGGTGGGAGGTGGGTTTAAGATGGCGGCTGTGGATGGTGGATGGTGGGAGGTGGGTTTAAGATGGCGGCGTGGGTGGATGGTGGGAGGTGGGTTTAAGATGGCGGCGTGGGTGGATGGTGGGAGGTGGGTTTAAGATGGCGGATTGTAGAAAAACGTATAAAAGGAGCCGATTTTTAGGGTAGGGGTGTATTCATTGCACTACCTTGCGGAGCACTCTGACTTACCTGACCATCTGACCAGCCTGCCTGCCTGCTTCACCTCTAGTCTGCTTCACCTCTAGCCAGTCAGCCAGCCTGCTTGCCTACTTGTATGAGCTGTGGAGAACCTTTTACTTTTTTTCATTTTACCAGTGCAAATTCACCAGACTATTACACGGTAGCAGTTACTCACCAGCCTGAGCCCGTAGTCATGATGAATTCAGCCGACCTAGTGACGCTTCAAAAGAACCGTCTTCGCCTCGTTGATGAGATGCAGCATGCGGCCGAATTATGTGATCTGCTTATGGACGACAACATACTCCTGAAACAGGGTGTCGAAGATATCATGGCGGAGAACACCCCTTCACGACAAAACAGAGCTCTCATCGACGGTCTACTGCGCCGTGGCCCCTATGCATTTCTAGCCTTCGTGGAGGCGCTGAAGAAGACGGAAAATGAAGAACTAGCAGATCTACTTGAAATTCCCCTTGTAGATGATGATATCTTAGTCATGGATACCACCGAAGAGCGTACAGCTAGCAAACGTACGCACACTACCCCAGAGAGTACACCTGCCAAACGCGCTGGACGACCCAAACACCCCCGACTAACACCGTTAGAAATACCTGAGTCAGTGGTTGAGCCAGTAGTACCCCAGCAAGTGCCTGAGCCTGTGAAAGAAGAGGTACAACTTCCTATGTCTGTGCAGGATATCAATAACATTATCCAACAGGCCTACCAGGCAGCCCACACGGACATTTGGGAGCTCTCAGCCTATTTAACTGTGAGTGTCAAAGACGAAGAAGTGCATTTTAATGCATCGGGCTTTAACGACAGACCCGGTAGGCATATTGCCATGAACTTAGATACCTGGCAAAAACTGGAGACCCTTGATTACGCCATCGATGCGGTTATTCGCGACCAGGGGAGTGACGAAGCGAAATTTTTTGTGGGTGACGACATCTTTGTGAGCTGTGCTTATTTCAACGATGAGCTCCTGGTGCATATTCGTAAATGGAGAATGAGGTTAGATACGCAAGAGCTTGTTGCTTGTCCTCAGGGTGTCACCTTGAAATTAACGGCCTGGCGGAAGTTGCAGAGTCTCGCAAGTACAATTCGTCAAGCCCTGACCTACCAGGTGTCTCACTATATTTATAAGAAGTACATCGACACAGTCCTGGCTCTAATCAGACCTCGCATTTCATACTTGCGTATCCAAGCATGCGCAGGCTGTGAAACTAACAGGTCGATAGAAAAGCATACGTGTGTGGACACTAGTGTACCCTCATACGCTATCATCACTGAGGCACTACAGACCGTGACCGAGACGCAAATTGCCCTGGCAGTGGAAGCGGCCTGCCCTCCCAAAATTCCACGTGAAGAGATTATTACCTACATTTACGTGCACCAGGGACGGAAAGACGATGATGAATTCAAACAAGTCTTGTTGGCGAACTATTGAACAAGTGTTCAGAACAAGTGTTGAAAAACATTTACCGTATTGCTACACATTCATTGAAGTGGCTTGAGAGCGTATAATTGTATTAAAAATTCAGAGTTTTTTTACTGTTAATTGTATTAAATGCAGAACTATTGAACAAGTGTTCAGAACAAGTG
Source organism: Hanleya hanleyi (assembly GCA_036873755.1). Taxonomy (NCBI): domain Eukaryota; kingdom Metazoa; phylum Mollusca; class Polyplacophora; order Lepidopleurida; family Hanleyidae; genus Hanleya; species Hanleya hanleyi. The sequence continues at coordinate 125,735 of JAVTVY010035178.1, read as the reverse complement.
TTGAAAAACATTTACCGTATTGCTACACATTCATTGAAGTGGCTTGAGAGCGTATAATTGTATTAAAAATTCAGAGTTTTTTTACTGTTAATTGTATTAAAAAATTCAATACCCTTGTGAACACGTTCATTCTATTTGTGTTAATAAAAATAGTAGAAAATTAAAAAAATGCTTGTTAGTGTTCATTCTTTTTTTCATTTTTTTAAATTTTTAAAAAAAAAAAAAAAAAAAAAAAAAATTTCAGCCTCCCTCCCCCCTTCCACTTACCCTTTACCCCTTTTTTCAATAATTTCAAAAAAATGGTAAAAAGAATAGAAAATTAAAAAGATTTTTTTTGGCTCTATCATTCTTTTTTTTCTTTTTTTTTAAATTTAAAAAAAAATAAAAAATTTTTTGGCTATTCCACCAACCCTCCCTCCCCCCTTGTCCCCCCTCCATTCTCCCCTTTCACCCTTTTTTTCAATAATTTCAAAAAAAATTGTAAAAAGAATAGAAAATTAAAAAGATTTTTTTTGGCTCTATCATTCTTTTTGTTCTTTTTTTTTAAATTTAAAAAAAAATAAAATTTTTTTTGGCTATTCCACCAACCCTCCCTCCCCCCTTGTCCCCCCCTCCATTCTCCCCTTTCACCCTTTTTTTCAATAATTTCAAAAAAAATTGTAAAAAAAATTTAAAAAGTTATTTTTCATAGGGCAGCAAGATGATGGGATCTGGTGTTAATTTTTTGTGCTTTTTGATAGAAGTTTCCCTTTCGGAAAGATGGGGCAGCCCTGAAAAGAGCTTTTGTTTTAAGTGTTACGACACTTGTTTTATGAGCGGTAGATTCTCTTTATTCCACCCACATGCTTCCTGCAGATTGGACACTTGATTTTTAAATGTTGTTCGCCTGCTTCAACGCAGTGGCACATGTCTCCTACACACGTTAGCGTGACCCAACAATCTTTACAGATGCATAAATGGCCACACGGCAATACGGCGTACATGCTCTCTTCGTCTGTACACACGCTACATCTTGATTTTTTTTCTTCCTTATGTCGTTCTTTGTTCTGTCTTGAAATCTCAGCGTCCATTAGATTCATGTCTTGTCTCATGCCGTTAATTTGTTCGTTGAGGCGGGTTACCTCGGCCCAAGAGCATGGTTGTTGTGGTGTTGTTTCGGAAGCTGAAGTCGTTATAATGGGAGTTTCGGAAACCGACGTCGTTATAGCCGTTGTATTTGTTGCAGGTCTATTACTATTTAACCATGTAATTTCTTCTTCCCCATCAGTTATATCGTCTTCTTCTTCTATGGCGACCATCCTGCTGATTTCTTGGTCTTGTTGTTGACTTCGTCTTATCAACCTGGCATCTTCTTGCATTACATCACTGCGTAGCTGTTCCAGTTCTTCTTGACTTCGCCGTATGTTGGTTTCGTCCGCAATAACCTGCTGCAAGCTTGTAATTATGGATATTCCACCATCATCTTCACTGGTAACCACCTCTCTGGTAACCATCTCTCTAGGATCTCTAGGAGGGTGGTGGGTGAACATTGGTCGTCTTCTTGTACCCATGATTGTATTTTGTGAATAAATGTCCACATACTACACGTTATTTATAGTCTAGGTGGCTGGGTGGATGGTGGGAGGTGGGTTTAAGATGGCGGCGTGGGTGGATGGTGGGAGGTGGGTTTAACATGGCGGCGTGGGTGGATGGTGGGAGGTGGGTTTAAGATGGCGGCCGGTGTGAGTCAGTGCAAGATATGCTTGCCCACTGTATAGCGCTGTGTTACCATTGCCCAAGTATAAAAAATTTCCTAGTTTTATTTCGATAAACCCGTTACAATTTTCAGGGAAATATTATAAGGCTGTAAGCCATAGTCTTGACGTATTTTTAGCCAGGAAAACCAATTTATTTCCAATGTACCGGGTTTTCCATACTACCGTACACTAACGTTAGGCGTGTAAAAATCGATAAATTCATTAAAAATAACGGCTTAGTTTAGCGCTAGGCTGCTAAATTTTTTAAATACTACACCATGAATTGCCTGAGTTCAATTGGAAATAAAATTTATACGTGCACTGACATTTATTGTAAAATCACAGCCGTTTAAAATTGTAAAAGAAACACAAACCTATTTTCTGCAGCGTAGCTGTAGAACATAGAATAGAACGATTTCACCGAGGTCCGCGCTTTACACTATAAATAGCACGCAGTAATTTTTTCAGTCATTCACAATTAGCCTGAGTGCCCAGTGATGGAGTCAAACACCCTGGCTGAAATCATGGATATTGACATACCAGATCATGATAATGAAGTACAACTGCTCGGCAACGTCATTAATATGGTACATGACGAACCATGGTTGGATGCTATAATCAAAGACTTATTTCCACCTCAAGTCCAGGACTACCCCTCACCAGCCACACCTCATCTTGTTGCCCCCCCAGCTACATCGCAGCTTAGTAACTTCTTCCTAGCAGCGACACCGGATGTTACCCCAGTGGAATACCAATGTTTTGACGACATAGACCGTGTGTTGGAAACTATGTTGAAACCACAACAACAAAGCCCCCAAGCTAAAGAAACGGCACAAGAAGAACAAACCGGAACCGGCACAGATACAAATACAGAAGAACAAACCGGAACCGGCACAGATACAGATTCAGAAGAAGGAAAAGATGAGGAGAAGAGGGAGGACTTAAAAATCATAGTACCCCAAAAAAAGAGGAAAGACTTAAGAAGAAAGAGGCCAGACGCGAGAAAAAACAGGAAAGACGTCAGAAGCCATAGGACAGATCCCAGGAGCCATAGAAATAGGCAACAGGAGAGAAAAAACAGGAAAGATGCAAGAAAACAGAGAATAAGAGAGAATACCAGAAAAATAAGCCAAAAACAAAACGAAGACATGATGCACTACGTTTCGGCAATGACAACAACAACACTGGGAATCAACACAGAACGCCAAGTAGTCTCCTATTTACACTGCGTGGAATGCAGTAACCAATTCGCGAAATACGCTATTCACCCCTGTGGACACCAAGCCTTGTGTGAAACTTGTATTCATCGACATGCCCAAATACCAACGTGTGCGGAGGCTAACAAACCCCTAGTGTGTGAATTGATACCTTTAACATGTCCCGTGTGTACTGAGAGAAGACAACGCCAACAGGCCCTCTCAACGATGTAATCGCTTACATATTTCAACGGTTCTTTTAAGAACCACCTCATTTTTCCGAAAGGGGAAACTTTTAGCAAAGCACAAAAAATTAACACCAGATTCCCACATATATCCCTGTGCTGGGTCAAATAAATTTCAGTCCGTTATCATTCGGGCTGTTATAACTTCTATCAAAATAAAAAAATAAATTTCAGTCCGTTATTATTCGGGCTGTAATATTAATTAGTAACATTCCCGGGTTCAAAAATAAATTTCAGTCCGTTATCATTCGGGCTGTAATATTAATTAATTAATTACTGGGAGAGAGAAAAAAACAAAAATAAAACCTGTGTTTATAAGAGAGAGATTGGTCCTGACAAGGACCGTTAATATGGGCAGGGATTGTTTTTTGGTGATGCAGTTTGCTAATAGAATAAAAAAAGGGTAATGCGGGACCTATGCTTTGAAATTTGTGCCCAAGCTAGAAGCTCTCTTTCGATTGCTTTGGTTGGCCCTGATAAGGGCCGTTAGGTTCAATTTTTTAACCCTGTTTTTCTTCAGGAGGGGGGTTTTCTTGTCTACCCCCCTTACATGTCGCTGACTGAGAAGTATCTATACGGTCTTATGGTGTATAGATGTTGAACTTCATCCTCATCATCCTCATCTGGTGTGATCGGCATGCCTTCTAAAAAATTCGCCGGCGCTATTGTGGGTTCTTCCCATATGATGTTGGTGGTGGTGGGCAGGTCTTCCAGGGGAAAATCGGCCAGAAGTGGTGTTTTTTCTTCTTCATCATCGTCTGTGGCCTGGACTGCTGGCTCTTGTGGTGGTGGACGGGGCGCCAGCAACGGAGGAGGGGCAGGGTGCAAATGTCTTTGCATGGTAGTCTGTAAAAAATCCAACCACCCCTCCTCGCCTATGGTTCTTGATGCATTTAATAAATTTCGTAAGTTGGCCGCTGTTCCTTGGGTTAATGATGGTACACCGTCGTCTTCTTCTAATATGGTTACCCATTCCGTTAATTCCGTTAGCCAAAAATTTTTTATGGCATCCATCATGGCTCTTTTCTTTCTTCTTGATACTCCTCTGTTGTTCTTTCGCTGCTTGGTGGTAGACATTGTCACTATTCCGTGGGGCATTCCGTGGCTGCTGCTGCTCATCTCAGTGAAAGGTTTTCGAATAGCCCGCTTGAAGCTGAGCGCTATTTATAGTGTAAAGCGCGGACCTCGGCGAAATGGCTCTAGCTGTGTCTTCTAGATTTACGTTGAACAAATAGGTTTGTGTTTCTTTCCCAATTATAAACGGCTGTGATTTTACAATAAATGTCAGTGCACGTATAAATTTTATTTCCAATTGAACTCAGGCAATTCATAGTGTAGTATTTAAAAAATTTAGCCGCCTAGCGCTAGACTATGCCGTTATTTTTAATAATTTTAGCGATTTTTCGATGCGTAACGTTAGAGTACGGTAGTATGGAAAACTCGGTACATTGAAAATAAATCGATTTTCCTGGCTAAAAATACGTCAAGACTATGGCTTACAGCCTTATAATAGCTCCCTGAAAATTATAACGGGTTTATCGAAAGAGAACTATAGAAAATTATTAAAAACATAGCCTTCGTTTCAGTGCAAGGTCAACGTGCAGAGTTCCGAAGCATTTTGGTGCACTGGGCATGACGCCATCTAGCGGCCATTACAGGCACTGAGAATGGAATGTCTTGAAAGGGAGCTAATAACCAATAGGCCGGTAAAGCATTTTGGAGACGATTTCAATGTTTTCTTCTTCTCTTCCATCTGTGCGCGAATTCTTAATTGTTTTACAGTGCAGGCACAAATGACACACAGATGTAGCGTCGTCGCAAATGTTCTGAAGCATATTTTATCTTGGAGCGCGCACCTACAAAAATTGCATTGTAATTTTCAATTTAATTATTTTCTAGAACAGGGTACGCGTACGAATTTTTTTATTACGATGAAATTAGCAAGAATCGGTATATATAAATTTTTGCCTGGCCGGTGTTTTGTCATTCACCATTATGGCAGCGCACGGAAAGGAGCTCGCTTTCTTCCAACTGACGTCTGATGTGATTCTCATCGTCTATGATCATGAATTGCAGCTCATCGAAGAACATCCTCGAGAAGTTAAGTTATGTTTAAGCTTAGCAGGCTGGACTCTATTAACACGGTTGTTACAGGGAAAAGAGCTCGAAGTCGATTTCCTGCACGTGGGAGTCGGTGTGTACCTGCGAAGTGGTAGAGATGATTCTTTTTTCCCGCGGCTAGAACAGTGTGGGGGTGCCGCTATCCTACTCCGGCCGGCATTATGGCAGGCGCTGAAAGCTATTATCACCGATGTCCACGATGTACTCTACCCCCAGGCGTGCTCTCTAGCTACCCGCACTCTTACACCGGACTGTACCCTATTGTTATACCCCCAACGCGTGGAGCTCATCGATGACGATAGCCGGTGTTGGTGTACGTCTGAACCCGCGCGTGTCTCTTTATCCCCGGAAGGCTGGATTACCTTGAAACGTGTGTTATGCGGTGATCTCGACGGGGATAGCATTCACCTGTGTGACGATGTCTACATTTTCCGCGGTCCCTATTTTGCTCGACTTCTCTGTCTCAAGCGAGGGGGATTTACTCTGGACCCCGATCTATGGACGGCTTTGCAACAAGTAGTCCCCATGGTGGATGAAATACTCTCTCCACAGGAGGAGCCTCTCACAGAATAGTACCTGACACTATAAATACCAGGGATGAGACAGAGTGTGTGTCATTCTCCGTTCGACATTTACAGAAAGCATGTTACTACGAGCCATCCTCCCTCTTACACCTTACCAGGTGGGGTTATACGTCTATGAAGATAAAGTCACCCTGGTGGAAGACTGCGGAGCTATTTGCTGGGCGCGCGCTGAGACTCTATCGAATACGGTGACGCTACAGCGTGATGGCTGGACTAAATTTAAACGGGTGTTGAGCGGTGAGTTGAGCGGACACCTCATCCACATGGACAATGCCATCTACGTATACCGTACCGCCCTCTTCCCACGCCTGGGCCGCTACCAAGATCCTACGCGAAGTTTCATCCTAACCCCCTCTCTGTGGTCAGCCTTGGAGAAAGTAGTGCCTATTGTGGACCAGCTGTTTACACCGGACGACCGATCACCAGACCAGTTGGCGTGGGCTCGTGCTATGGAAGACGCGCTGGCTGAACCCCATGAAAAAAAAAACATGATGAATCCGATGATACAGCCGGGGAAGACGAAAGTACTATATCTATAGAATGCACAGAGGCTAGAGTGTCAGTGTCACCTCATGAATCGAACACACATGACGGGGACCCAGAGGCGACCCGATGAGGGATAAGAAGACCGTAATGAGGCGGTCCCGAAAGGGGAAAAAGGAGTCAGCATCTACAGTGAACAAGGTGTTAACCGATTTGTATTACAATCCTACGAGTCCAGCCGCGTATAGCGCTGTGGGAGCGCTCGCTCGAGCTGCCCATTCTCAAGGCATCAGTCGAACTGAAGTTCGAGACTGGTTAAAAACCCAAGACACTTATAGTTTACATCGAGCAGCCCGACGACATTTTCGCCGTAACCGAGTGATCGTAAGAGGTATAGACGCGCAATGGCAGGCGGATTTAGTGGACATGAGTCGATTTGCACCTCACAATGATGGACATCGGTACATATTGACCTGTATCGATATTTTATCCAAGTATGCCTGGGTACTACCCATTCGCACCAAAACAGGAGAGAATCTAATAGGAGCGTTCCAGCAGATTTTCAAGACGGGGCGCAAACCTCTTTATTTGCAAACGGATGAAGGCACAGAATTTCTCAACCGACCCTTTCAAGCCTTTCTTAAGAAACAGAAGGTATTTTTCTTCCATACGTACAACGAGACCAAAGCTTCTGTGGTGGAACGATTCAATCGCACTTTCAAAGGACGAATGTACAAGTATTTTACCGCCCAAAACACCCGACGGTACATCGATGTACTACCTCAACTGGTACAAGGGTACAATCGAGCCTATCATCGCAGTATCCAGCGAGCTCCCCGTGATGTGACAGAACGCAACGAACATCAAGTGCGTGCTACGCTGTACTCATCCAGTGCACCTCTACCACTCACGGCACCCCGTTACAAACGTGGAGATGTAGTACGGATCAGTAAAGTGAAAGGCCAATTTGAGAAAAGTTACTTGCCCAACTGGAGTGACGAGCACTTTGTCATCGTTCGCCATAAACCTCGACAGCCACACGTCTATCAACTGGAAGATCTACAAGGAGAAACACTGCAAGGCACGTTTTACGAAGCAGAATTACAACCCATAGTGAAAACACCGAAAGACTACTACACGGTGGAAAAGATTTTGAAAACGGAACGTCGACGTGGCATCCCCTATCATTTCGTCAAATGGCAAGGGTGGCCTCGTTCGTTTAATTCCTGGGTGTCCGGCCGTGACATGAAACGCCTATAAATTCTAACCCCTAGCACCACCAGCCTTCAGTGTAGGATTGTACCATGGATAGTACACATCTACCCTTACTTTTACGATCTCGAAAAGCACAAGTGAGTACTGTAGTGTGTCTAATAGTGCTTCTGGGTACGTTATTTACAGGCGTGTTCTACGATTTGTCGTACGTGATATCCTGTTTGAGCACCCTGCGTTCCACATCTCAGTCATCCACCACTTCGACCACCACCACCACTTCGACCACTACGACGACGCTGCCTACGCCATCCAAGACGTCAAGGTACCGCCACGTATCAACCCAGACACCCACTTCCAAGACGTCAAAAAGGTACCGCCACGTATCAACCCAGACACCCACGTCTACCACGCCGTCTACTCACACACCGTCTACTCCATCCATCACCACGTTACCCTTTGCCCGCTACATCCAGCCACCCACGACGACCACGCCCCGTACTACGACTCCACGTCATCCTCCGTCATCCCTGAGAAGCGACGATCCTTCTACCCCATCACCACCACCAACACCCACCACCACCACGACTCCTACGCCGCTAAAAATATTTGCAGTGGATCCCCGTGAATCACGTTTACCACGACAACGGTACCCATTCGACTACGATCCCCGGTGGGATCCACGACAACTGGGGTGGGCTTCTAAACGCCGAGCGCAAATCACCAAATAAAAAAAAACTAAAAAAAAAAAAACTATGGATCCTCGGTGGCAGCATCCTTTCACGTGTCTCATCGCTGGGCCGACAGGGTCGGGAAAAACACACTTCGTTCAACGTCTCATCCAACACGGGTCAGCCCTCATTTCACCTCCTCTAGCTCGCATCCTGTGGTGTTATGGAGCTTGGCAACCCGCGTACGAGGAACTGGCACGTGTCCCGGGACTCACCTTAGTGGAAGGCTTACCCCCTGAGGATACACCCCAAGACACCTTGGTGGTGGTGGACGATCTCATGACGGAAACGGACAGTCAAATCACCCGTCTCTTTACCAAAGGAAGCCATCATCGTCGGTTGAGCATCATCTACATCGTGCAGAATCTCTTCAGTAAGAACAAAGAGCACAGGAACATTAGTTTGAATGCTCAGTATGTGGTGTTATTCAAACACCCCAGAGACGCTTCACAAATTACGCACCTGGCCCAACAGATGTACCCTAAAAACACGGCCTTTGTACGAGAAGCCTTTGAAGATGCTACCCAAGCCGCTCACGGGTATCTACTCATTGACTTGAAACAAGACACGCCCTCCACCCTTCGATTGCGTACCCTCATTTTTCCCGGCGAGGTGCAGACGGTGTACACACCCAAATAAAAGATAAAAGAAGAAGACAATCCACTCTAGCCGTCATTCATCATCATGTCTGCACGGATACGCAAGCACGCGCCGGCTCTGCGCGTATTACGCAGCGCGCCACCGGAGGTGGGCCGGGCCCTGGTGCGCGGGGCGGATGCCGACTTGGTACGGTGTTTGTGTGAAGTGGCGCATAATGTGTTAAAAGGCAATGTTCCACTCAGTCCTCTGCAGAAAGGGAAATTGCAACGGCACAAGGCGGGTCTCCGAACGTTGGTGAAGAAGACGGGTAGTGTCAAGAAAAAGAAACAGGTGTTACAGCGAGGTGGATTTCTCGGCGCACTCCTCGCTCCCTTAGCCGCTACTGTACTGGGACCGTTACTAGGCTCCATCTTGGGACGCTAACGTCATCATGGAACATACGAAAAAAATGATGCTGGTCGAACTTCGACTGTTACAGAGTTTGCAATCACCCTATCCCGTGCCTGCCACAGTGCAACAACTGCAGTCTCTGGATGAAGAGATGAATAGTATACTGCAACGTCGACTACCCGATCACGAGAAAATTCAACTCTACCATCATACGCTGAACCGGTACCAGACGTTTATGGATCAATATAGAGGGAGTAGTAGTAGTAGTACACCACAACTACCCACAACGCCCACACTCACATCCCCATCACCACCTTCACCTGAGCTGGAAGAGGAAGTGTTGACCAGTGTGCCTAAAGCCTTCAAGACCAAGGCACGTTTATTGTTGGATCGGGTGAAACAGAATTCCGATATGAGTTGGAACGCTGAAGGAAAACTGCTGATTCGAAACAAAGTGGTACCGGGGTCTCATATGACCGATTTGATCAACGATATGGTACGTTCTCGCAAACACTCTAATCCACCGGGCTGGGAAGTCTTTGCTCAGGGATTAAAAGATACGCACACCCCTCAAGAATTGGTAGGGAATCCTAACCGTTGGGCCTTTATGCAGCAATCGACCCGACACCAACCTCCACCCTCCTCTTCTTGGGACTCCATGTCACCGCCGTCCAAAATACCACAACCACGACGGGGACGTACCCGATCTAAGTCAACGCGACGATCACAACGCCGAGGTAAGGCGCCCAAGGCCTGGGGGGGTCCTTACTGGGAACCCTACTAATAACTCCTATAAAAACCCGGTGCAGAAGCCAGAACAACTCAGTCGTCATGTTTTACCTGACGTTGCCCAGTAATAGCTCACTCGAAGTGTTTCCTGACAACACCTTGACCAAGTATGTCACTCAATTACCACAACCGTTACATTTACCTGGACGATGGGAATGTGGACTGGTGGATATTCAATACCCTTACTCATGGTACAACGTACAAGACCGAGAAGTATGGTACGAAGTGACCTACCAAGGTAAAATCTACAGACTGACTCTCCCCGAAGGCCAATACGACACGCCCCAGAAGTTCAGTGAGGGTCTGATGGCCTTGTTGGAGTACAAGGCTCTAAAGGAGAGCACGGATAGTGCAACACGCCTGATAGCCTTTCGCTTCAAGAAAAACGTGTTCTTCGATGTCAACGTACACAACGACAAGAGCTCTATCATGCTGAGCCCTAACGTGGCTGTGAAACTCAGTCCTACACTACAGCAAATGTTACGGCTGCCTGAGAGCGTCTACACGGGTCCCACCATTGACAACGTTACCATGTTGATGGATATGAAAGTAGGTGTGTACGGACTGTACGTCTACTCGGACGCAGTGGACAGCCATATTGTGGGTGATGTGAACACACCTCTGTTACGGGTGGTGCCCATTAGCAAGACGTATGGCGATCAAGTCAACCAGAGTTTCAACCATATGATCTACCTGCCCGTACGACATACCGATATCAACACGATCACGGTGGATATAAGAGATGACACGGGACGCCCGATCGCATTCGAACGAGGAAAAGTGGTGCTGACACTTGCTTTCCGACAAGTCCGCTCTCCTCACTTCGTATAATGTACGTGCCTTACCAGTGCCATACGCCCAGCTATGTCGACTACTACAAGAAACAAACGGGAGGAGGCTTGCCCATGTTTAGCGGTGCACGCGTGCAACGAGGTCACGGATTGGGGAACATACTGGGCAGCATTGTGAAAACGTTTTTACCCTTGGTGACACGGGGTGTAAAAGCGGTGGGGAAACAAGCGGTACGCAGTGGATTGCGCGTGGCCGGTGATGTGATGGGAGGCACAGCACCCCGACAAGCCTTCAAACGACGGGCTAAAGAAGCCGCGGCGTCTTGATCGCCAAAGCCCTTAAAAGACAAACTCCGACACAGCGAAGAGTCATTCGACGTCCAACACACCGACGACGCACACACCAGAGGACTCAGACCAGGACGAAGAAGAAGAAGAAGAGGAGTAGTAGTAGTAGGAGAGACAGCTTCGCATAATGGCATTCATTCACTCCGAGTCGTGTCCGTCTACCAACAGTGAATTGGATTTGTGGACTATTCCACCCACCCAAACCAGTGTAGCCGAAGGACGTTGGGTAGAACATCGACCCCTGGCTAGCCTGACGGGAATGGGCCCCGTGGAATTTACCATTGAAAACAAAGATACGGCCTACCTGGATTTAGCCCACACGTACTTGTACGTGAAAGCCAAAATAATGGACAACGACGGGACGCCCATAGCGGACGATGCGGTAGTAGGCCCGGTGAATCTTTGGCTGCACTCCTCGTTCCAACAGGTGGATATAGGTCTGAACGATAAACTCATCAGTACGTCCACCAATACGTACCCGTACCGAGCCTACATGGAGACGCTGTTGTCGTACGGCAGTGATGCCAAAAAAACACACTTACAAGCTCAGCTGTACTTCAAGGATACACCCGGAGTCATGGACAGCCTGCTCGGTGGCAATAATGGGTTCGTCGTACGCAAACGAATGGCAGCCCAAAGCAAGTCCATCGATATGATGGGACGACTGCACGCCGATCTGTTCCTGCAAGACCGCTACATGATGAACGGTGTATCCATCAAGATCAAGTTGATCCGTTCCTTACCCGCGTTCGCCTTAATGGGCGGTGGAGTCGGGGGTGTCAATTACAACATCGTGATTGAAGATGCAGCCCTGTTTGTCCGTACGGTAGATTTGCAACAGGGCGTGTTGCTGAGTCACATGGAAGCCTTATCGAAAAAACCAGCCCTGTACCCCATCCGACGCGTACAGACCAAGGTGTTCTCTGTGCCATCAGGTACGATGATGGCCAACCGTGAAAATTTATTTCTAGGGGATCTTCCTAAACGTCTTACCCTGGCGTGTGTGACCAACACCGCTTTCAATGGAAATTGGGCTGAGAATCCGTTCAACTTTCAACATTTCAACATCAACTTTGTGGCACTGCACGTGGCCGGCCATCAAATTCCAGCCCGTCCATTACAACCGGACTTTGCTAACAAAAACTATGTGCGGACCTACCTGAACCTGTTTACAGCCACAGGACAAAACAACCAGGACGAAGACAATACCATCACTCGAGACGACTTTAGCCGTGGGTACACATTGTTCGCCTTTGACCTCACCCCCACCTTGGAACACGATCATCAACTGGCTTTGCTGAAGAAAGGAAACCTACGGTTGGAACTGCGTTTCGCCACCCCTCTAGCCCACACCATTAACGTGATTTGCTACGCGGAGTTTGATAACGTCATCAGCGTGGATCAGCAAAGAAACGTGCTGTGTGACTACGCCAGCTAGAGTCATCATGGATACAGAGCAGCTGATGGGCATACTCCAGCGAGATCCGAAGATCCCCCTACATCCTGAATACAGACCCGAGGAGTCGACCCGGTGAACATTGGGTAGCTGTGTACGTGGACACCCTAGGCCAAGGCGAATACTTTGATTCCTACGGACTTGCACCCCTACATGCCGATTTGGTGAAATTCATGGACGTCTCTACTACAGAGTGGCGTTGGAATACTCAAAGATTACAAGGACCCTTGAGTAGTGTGTGCGGACAGTACTGTGTGTTTATCTCACTCACCGGAGTAGAGGACATTCTATGCCCACCATTGTACACATGTTTGATGATTATTGTCAAGCCGAAGACCGTGATGTCCTCGTCTATGACTGGACGGCCTCTCGTTTTAATGTGCATGCTCCATTTCTCTGGTTAACTTAAAAAATGCACTGCGCGCGCAGGCCACTTGTTTATTATCACGTGATTGTTATGACGTTGTTGTTCTGACGTTCATTGATGTTGAATAAAAGATGAAAAAACACAAAAAATGATGGGTTTTGACTTTTTTTTTTATTTAAGTCAACAAGAAGGGTTACTGAATAGGTACAAATAGAATACAGGGTACAAATAGTAGGGTTAAGGTACAAAAAAATTCTGTCAGGAGTAGGATTCGAACCTACGACAGCATTCGCCGACCAGCACTTACACACCGGCGCCTTAGACCACTCGGCCATCCTGACTTTTACATTTGTGTTTCAACAGTTATAGTTCGACATTGTTCACAAGTCCAAGTAAGTGGTGCTCACACCGTCGGCCAACACTTTTCGTTTCGGGTAAAAGAAAGTAAAGGCGTCTCGTTGCTGAATGTACGTCCGCATCTGGTGGTCCACCACTCGAAATCCTCGGTTAGTACCACTGGCACTGGCCTGGCTTTGCAGCACGTTCAAGTACAAGGCTTTGTCGATGTTGGGATCGCGCCGGCTCACCCCTTTGCAGCTAAACTTATTTTCGTCTCCGTCTCCTCCGTAACAGTAATACGTCTTGGAGGAGAGACCAATCATAGCATCCCCACTCCACTCCAGCTTGAACAGGCCCGGCGTACGCTTATCGTACTGGTAATGGTCACGTCGAGGTAGCCACTGGTCCCGTTCCGCTTCATACTGGGTACGTAACTCTGGTTTCACCAGGGACTCCCAATCCGCATTAGAGACGGCCATGTAGGCCGAGTCGGTATCCATCTCCATGAGTTGCCAGTCTGATGGATTAAAATACACACCCATAAAATCATAGAGAAACTGCAGCATCCTCAGCTTGGCCACCTGATATACCATACATCCAATCTGCAGGGGTAGGTTGTAACGGATAGTCTTCTTGGTTGAAGTGACTTCATAGGTGTCGTCATCGATGACCTCCACGGATCGAAACAGAGGAGAATTCACTTGTTTGCGGGCTTGGGCAGTAGTACAAATGTTCACGTTGACGTGCTTATCCTGGTTCGTAACTGTTTTTCCGTAATAACCATTGCCAGTCAACTTCCAACATTCACCGATGATGGCCTCACTCGGGTATTCATCACCTTGACGACGGGCCGACGTCACGATGTCGGCATTCTCCGCAAAACAAGCGTCGGGTACGTACTGTATCACTTGGTATATTTGAGTAATTTCCAAACCGTGGTTCATGTACCACTGCAGTAAGGGGGTGCCCAGCAAGATTTTCTCGGCCCACATACTACCAATCAACATGCGTCGAGGTTGAGGCAAACACTCGTGTTGCTCCGCATAGGTCCTCATGGTGTCCCCAATATCCGCCCGACCCACCAGCGTGTTCTTAAAGATGGGAGGGCACTGGGCGAAGAGAGGCTTGAGAGTGTCGGGAACATGCAAATCACATTCGACAAAGCCGTAGAGGTCCCCCGAACGAATGGCGTCCAACATCTGTGGCAGACTCAGCAGTCGCCGACGACTCAAGGGGTACTCGCGCTCTTTTAGGAAACGTCGTAAATGGGGCAGGGCCTGGCACATCGTGTGAAATTCACACTCCCACATTTCAATCAGATGGTATCCTCTCTCTTTCACATAATCACCGTTCGCCACCACTTCTTCCCGTAATTCTTGCGGTGTTTTTCCACGTCGCTCGTTGAAGCGTCCAGCGCTGAAATGGCATTCGTGGCCGTGCCAATAGCAACCGTAAAATTGGAATACGGTGGGTGTGCTACCCACCAGGGCAAACCCATCGACGGGAAGTCGACGATCTCCTATGCGCTTCTCTGTGGCGTTGGTCTGGTGTCGTATATAAATCGCCCGTCGATAGGCTTCCCAATCCAACCACTGATCAGCCAGATGCTTGTAGGGTGTGCGTTGCGGTGTAAAATGCCGATCTTCCGCCAACCAACGTGTATAATGGCCACTGGGCATAGGTTGGGCCAGCGACCACAGGTACAAGGCATTCGCATCGAAACCGATGATCTTAGCACAGGGTTTTCCACTGGGGAGAGTAGTGACGTCCTTTTCGTGATAACGGTGAAAAATAAGACTCGGGCCGCCCACAATGTTCTGCTTTAGACAATCATGCATGTCTGCATCTTTTTGCTGTATCAGCGAGAAGTACGTAGCACACTCTTGAAAAAGATGGCGAAGCGCCAGACCCGGTAAACTCAAGCACTCCTTGAAGATGTCGACGTGCATTTGGCGACGAAAGAGTTGCACCATTTTCTCGGCCGCTTCCAGGAAAGGAACCACATCTAGGTTATTATACCATATCAGGAAATCTCGCAACGTCTTCATGCTGTGGCAGTTCCACACTTGTTGGAGTTCGATGTAGGTGTCCTCTGGCAGAGCTTCCCCTTTCAGGTCATTGTAAAACGCTTCCCTGGGTGGCAACTGGGTGTCTTCTAAGCGGTCCAGGCTCGTCATATAGGTGTAAGGGAAGTAACCTTTGGTTTGTGCACAGTTATAGGCCTTGACCCACTGATCATAGCTACAATTAGGAGCTAAATAGTTCCGTACATCCAGGAAATGCAGTGATGTGGTAGTGAGGGCCATATGATTATTGATCTTTTTGATGACGGACTTGATGGTATCGGACTGGGCCAAGTAAGGGTAGAGAAATTCCTTCACCATGTTCAAGTCGTATCGCCCCGAATTGAAGCCGAGCACAGGTAACTGGCCTAGGTATTGTAGGAACCGTAACTTCAATTTCTCCGCATACGGTTTAGGTAAAGGTACATCCTGCGACTGCATGGGTTCCGGCTCCGACTCGGACTCGGACTCTTCATTGTCGCTGAACGATACACCGGGTATAGGAATGCAGTCGTCCAGTTGGTCCAGTACGTGCTGGAACTTGGCCACCAACAATTCCGTACTAGCCGCACTGACTTGCTCTAAATAACCCATCATGCGGGTAATCAACTCATGGGAGTCCCCCGACGACACGAAGCAGACAGGCGCAGCGTCATAGCCGGGTACGTTGCTGGAAATACTGACACTCAGAGGAATATGGCGCTGCGTCCACTGCGTTTTTGCTGAGAACATGTCCATGGGCTCCAACAGGGCCTCGAAATCGTAACACGCCCGGTAGGGAAAATAACGATCCGCCTCCGGTATGATGATACCCTCATCGGCCAGTTCCTGGAAAATAGTAGGCGTATTATGATACACTCCACCCGGATATACTCGCTTGACACTGTTGTCACAGATTTTCTCGTGACGATGTAAGTCGTAAGACTTTTTAAACACGCGATGGCATTGGGCACAACTGAAAGACTGAGCGTACTGGCTCATATTGTAGATGAGCGAAAAATGACTCACGCCATTGTCGTCGAACACATTGACTTTCATCGTAGCAGCATACCGTTCTGTTGAACGACGAACCAATTCAGCCACAAATGTATCCTCCTCCTCGCATCGTAATCGGTATACAAAGATATTGATGTTGAACAGTGTTTCTACGTCATCCAAATTCTTGAACGGCACTCCACGGAAGTGCCGCTTATCCAAGTCTTGCTGCTGTAAATACTGTTCCCAATAGTCATTGGCCACTCTGTCACAAGCCTGGGGGTTACACTCGTCCACATGCACGGCCAAACACCGAAACAGACATTTCCGGTCTTTGTAGGGCCCCTTTGCCCCACGCGTTAATGCATACAGTCCGTGTCGATGAAGCAACCACGGAGGGAGTAGTACAGGAGCACCGATAGGATGATCTCTCATTTTCGTGACGAAAAATGTGACGTTGGTCACCATTTCCACAAGCCATTGGGTATTGGGGCGTTGCAACCGGGCCCATTCCAATGGATCCAACGTAGTCAATTGGTCGATGAGTGGCTCCAGGGAAATAGCATCCGTCACCGTGAACGGCTGATCAAACACATAGGTATTATTGCTGGGATAATAATACCGCACCTGGTCCGTCTCCTTGTGCCGTAAAATATACCCGAATGTCATATTCAACTTGAACGCTGTCACCTGGTCTGTGAAAATGTTCTCAGCATAAGTAGACAGATAGGTGAGGTCCTGCAGTCGAAAGTTATACAAGTCCAATAGACGACGGTCACGGTGAAAACAATGGCGTATGGTAACCCAGTGTCGTTGATAAATGTCCCTGACACGCTCATCTTCAGGCAAGACTTCAACCGGAGGTGCTGCTGGGTCCCAGGGAAAATCTTCTCCACGTGTCATGCTTTCGTCTCATACAAGCGGATAGGCAAGCAGGCAGGCAGGCAGGAGGTAGGCAGACAGGCTGGTCAGGTCAGTCAGGTAGGTAGTGCAATGTCCTAAAAATCGACTCCTTTTATACGTTTTTCTACAAGCCGCCATCTTGCACCCACCACCCACCACCAACCACACGCCGCCATCTTGCACCCACCACCCACCACCATCCACATGCCGCCATCTTGCACCCACCACCCACCACCATCCACATGCCGCCATCTTGCACCCACCACCCACCACCATCCACACACCCCACGTGACCACAATACTCGCTTCTGATTGGCTGGCGCGTGACGTCACAAAGGTCATATGCAAATTTCTGATACCCACCACCATCCACATGCCGCCATCTTGCACCCACCACCCACCACCATCCACATGCCGCCATCTTGCACCCACCACCCACCACCATCCACATGCCGCCATCTTGCACCCACCACCCACCACCATCCACATGCCGCCATCTTGCACCCACCACCCACCACCATCCACATGCCGCCATCTTGCACCCACCACCCACCACCATCCACATGCCGCCATCTTGCACCCACCACCCACCACCATCCACATGCCGCCATCTTCCACCCACCACCCACCACCATCCACATGCCGCCATCTTGCACCCACCACCCACCACCATCCACATGCCGCCATCTTGCACCCACCACCCACCACCATCCACATGCCGCCATCTTGCACCCACCACCCACCACCATCCACATGCCGCCATCTTGCACCCACCACCCACCACCATCCACATGCCGCCATCTTGCACCCACCACCCACCACCATCCACATGCCGCCATCTTGCACCCACCGCCCACCACCATCCACACACCCCACGTGACCACAATACTCGCTTCTGATTGGCTGACGCGTGACGTCACAAAGGTCATATGCAAATTTCTGAGGTCAATGAGGCTCAATTGACTCTTTGTATACTACTCCCGTGCCCACCCAACGTGTATAATCCAAAGACCTAATTCGTATAACATCCACATCAAAAAAAAATGTGGATGGTCGAAATTGAAAATGTGTACCTCAGTTCATATAAATTAATTCGATAAATATATTTCATTCGAAAATGGATACTTGTCAGTTTCTTTGGTTTCATTCTTGAAGCTAGGCATACATTATGGGAACGTTCTATTACACTGTGATACTTAATTGATATTGACAAACAAAAACAAACATTCCAATGCCTTCCTTTTGTATAAAAAAGGTAATTGAAAAAAATACGAAAAGATCCAATATATATGAATTTGTCAATACAATAGTTATATCAATAGCAAGTGTCAGATCCGATATCAAGATTCAATAATCAGCTGCAGTCCATAACGAAATTCCGCTTCAATAATCGCAAGATCTATTTCGTATGACAGTTAGCCTCAATTCCAATGTGTATAAAATAAATACAAGAAAAACTGTTTTCGATTGTCAGCAAGACATACTGATGTTCTATACATAAACTCCGAAATCACTGATCATTATTCTTTATCCAAATGAATTCCAAGTCGTGTCCAGAGTATCAGTCAAGCTTTGAATGCGATGTTCATTTGAACACTATGTGAAAACCCATGATATCCAAACAACCCCCAATCTTAATAAATTAATATCCTATCAATTCTCTCCAATCGTACATGTCGCCATATAGAATATTAAGTATTACAATTGAATTTGGTGTTCTGAGCGCCCTTACCATGAATATTTAATAGCATTATGACATCATGGTCGCATCTGGACTAGTCCACTTGCAGTCGGGGAGGGGAGATAGGGTCACAGTACCCGTTTACCATAATGTTTACACCAAAGACCAGTCTATATATCTACCACGTATTATGGTGCCACAATGTCGGGAGTAGTATATAAAAGACCGATTCCCCCTCTTTTATGCAAATTTGTGGAGCATGTGTGGAGCTCTCGTCCAATCAGAAGCGAGTATTTCAAATTGACCAAAAAGCTACCTCCAGCACAGGAGAGTTCCAATTTTTTCAGGTCAAAAATAGTTCCATGTATTCATCCGCGGTGATGCGGTTTTGGTGGTGATGCGGTCTGCTTCCGCGGAGGAAAAGTAGTCCCTAGATAAAATGGTCCGATTGGGTCGAGTGAGGTATCAAAGTGAAGCTTAAGTGGCATCTAATGGGCTGGGTGTGGGATTGAACTATCGGCATTCTGCGCATGCGCGGTGGCCCAAGGGTATGCAAATAGCCGTTTTGGAGCTAGGGGAGCCACTAATGGGCCGATGGAGTTGTATGAGGTATCAAAGTGAAGCCTATGTGAAGGGGCATCCAGACATGGGTGGGTGCATGTAAAATTTTTCCTGAAAAAAAAATACGGAACACGGATTTTATCGAAAAACCTGCAGAATGCCGGCACCACAGGTCAATACATCTTCCCAGTTCCCAGGGTGGGCATTTTTCCTGAAAAATACGGAATACGGACTTTATCCTAAATTACGGGAAAATGTAATGGGAGGTATAACACCATCCTGGGAAACTTACTTCCCGACATTTGCGGTATGGGTTGTGGGGTCGCGTTTTCTTAGTCTCGTCATTTAGAACATGATAGGAAGTGTCCCGGCACGAATCGGTGAAATTTTTGAAAAAAGTCATCGAGCCCCATATAGGCCCATACTGGGGTATAGGATCAATGTTTGTCCCCCTGGGAAACGTACTTCTATACATTTGCGGTAGGGTTGTGGGGTCTCGTTTTACTCGTCTCGTCAAGACAAACATGATAGGAAGTGTCCCCGTGTGAATCGGTGAAATTTTTGAAAAAGTACGATATAGCCCCATATAGACATATATATATAAATATATATTCCCATACTGGGGTATAGGTTCAATGTTTATCCTACTGGGAAACCCACTTCTATACATTTGCGGTAGGGTTGTGGGGTCTCGTTTTTCACGTCTCGTCATGTAGAACATGATAGGAAGTGTTGTGGAGCGAATCGGTGAAATTTTTGAAAAAAGTCACCAAGGCCTGGGTAAGCCCATAGGCCTATACTGCATGGCTATGGGTGTATAGGGCCATACGGGGTGGACATGTTGGAGTCTAGGTGAGTCCCTGGTGGTCCAATGGGGTCGAGTGAGGTCTTATTTTGAAGCTCTCGTGGAGGAGCACTTGACTAGTGTATTGTTTGTTTTCAATAGTCTGCGAATGCGCAGACTGGCCCGTAGTAGGCATTTTGGGGGGTATGTGGGTGTGTGTTTGGGTTAGAGATGGGCTATTCACGGTTCGAATGGGTCGTGTGAGGTATCCATGTGAAGCCTAGGTGAGGGAGCCTCTGATGGCGTGGATGTGGGGTTGGAATATCGGGATTCTGCGCATGCGCGGTGGTCAAAGGGTATGAAAATAGCCGTTTTGGGAGCTAGGGGAGCCACTATTGGTCCGATTGGGTCGAGTGAGGTATCAAAGTGAAGCATTCGTGAAAGGGCATCTGATGGGTTGGGTGTGCGGTAGGAATATCATTCTGCGCATGCGCAGACGCAATGCGGAGCTCTCGTCCAATCAGAAGCGAGTATTTCAAATCCGTCACAGAGCTCTCAGCCAATCAGAAGCGAGTATTTTGACCCGGTGCATTATGGGCCATATCCAAGATGGCGGCACGTATGTTCAAGATGGCGGCACATCCAGTGTCGAAAACTGTGGTCACCTAGTGTCGAAAACTGGACCCTGTATGGATCCCGCTAGCGCCTTGACGCCATGATATAGACCGGAGAGAGAAAACAACAACAACAAGGATGACACATGAGGGAACAACAACAACAACAAGTTTTTTTCATATAGTTTATTTTCCCCTCCATCATAACATACCCACGCTGGGGGAGCCGCGTTGGGTATGTTTATAATTCAAGAAAGACTCTTGTCCAATCAGAGACCGCCATTTGCATCTGTCCTATTCGTTCCTGTCCGTTAGATGTATTCTTGTCCAATCAGAAGTCGCCATTTCAGAGAGTTTCTTCTTCGGTCATGTTCATTCTGAACCGTTTATTCTAATCATCGTCGGACAGGCCTGGATATTCTTCGGGCAGCATGTCCTGAAACAGTTGTTTGCGCATTCTGATCGCATTTTCCAGGGCCTCTGTGGGTGGTAAACCCATATCCTCTTCCAAGTGACGCTTGGTCTACATGATGGACCTGTGCGTGGGGTCCCCTTTCATTTCAAGCGGTAGTAAGGTATACTGTTCATAGATCGCCATGGCTGTTTTCCTGATGCGGGGGCGCATTTGGGTGTACGTCTGTTGTAAATTATCCTCTCCGGCGTCCTCGATCGCTTCAGCGTGAGCTGCTGTCACAATACGATCCCAGAAGGTAGATTCTGCCTCACTTTCCTGGGATGAAGGCTGATTCTCTGAGGTCAAGCTCTCCATATCAGTAGATAGACTGTCAGCCATCTTGGATTCGGTATCAGTCGATGCACTCTCATCAATCTCTGTATCAGTATCTGCCTTAACGGGCTCCTCGGCGTCTTCAGTCCCATGTATATTTCTCTGGTGTCGCATCATATCGTAATGTCTGGTAAACGTGCGTTCACACTCAGAACAAGTATAAGCCATGTTGATGGTTGAACGTCGACTGTGCGTGTTTTGGGAATACGCTCGCTTTTATAGACAGTAACGCCCATCAACGCTTAGCTCAACGCTTAGCTCAACGCTTCAACGCCCTGGTGAATTAGCTCAGAAGCTCTGATTTCATGGAATTGACACCAATTCATCGAAATGCAGTGACGCCCGTCAACGCCCGTCGTTACGCCTTAACGCTCGTCTCAACGCTTTAACACACTTTCTTAATGCTTTAACGTTGTTTAATGATGCGTTCGAAAAAATGTTTCTTTTGTGCTATTGCTCTGACATACGCCGCTTTCCAGTTCATGCCCGAGGTTTTCAACATCGACGCTGTTCTTTCAATTTCCATATGGACTGGGTCCTTATCCAACAATTTCATATGGGTCAGTAAGTCGACATACTGCT
Source organism: Hanleya hanleyi (assembly GCA_036873755.1). NCBI lineage: Eukaryota > Metazoa > Mollusca > Polyplacophora > Lepidopleurida > Hanleyidae > Hanleya > Hanleya hanleyi. The sequence continues at coordinate 103,397 of JAVTVY010035178.1, read as the reverse complement.
GACGTAAAATCCGTCGTAGTCTGGGTGCCAATCTGTTATGGGCTAAAATTGCAGCTTCCTCTTTCGAATACCCTTTGCGTTGAAACTTGTTTCCTGTGGCCTCCAAAATCTCGCCCATCTCGGCGTCCATACTTTCTTTGAACAAATCCTTCCATAGCATCGAGTTCACATTATGTTCTTCAACCTCGGGTTGGGCCTTCACGGTTGGGTGATATTCCGGGACTGATGGTATGAAGCGGACCCGCTGTATGGGGGTGGGCTGCTGCTGCTGCTCTGCCAGGAGTGGACTCGGCGGATGGTGTAGGGGGATATGCCGTTGTGGTGATTCCTCGCCGGGTAACAGGTGGGTCGTCAGCCGACGATCTTCGGGGTATGGGCTTTTAAATCTGTTTAGCAGGTAGCTGCCGGACGAATTACGCAAACGCCCGGGCATGTGTCGGTCAGTACCTCTGAGGATAAATTCGACTACCAAACACACGGATTTGTGCTCTATCAATGGGATTGGAGAACAACACAAAGTATTGGCAGTTCAAGGAAAGAGATTCTGAGTCAAATAGATGACGGACAGATTTCGATGATGGGACCCTTTGGTGAATAGGTCGGCGATTTTCGAATTGTCCTTGGCCGCACTCATCAGATCATCGAGCACTACCACGTTGGTCTGCTCGGAATCGAAGTAATAGGGTTCGTCTATGTCGTGAGGAATTCCTGGGACAAAGCTCACATTCTGTAACCTTGTAGTTTCGTAGGCGGGCTGCCATTGGCTATAACACCAAACACGTGTCGGAGCTGGGGTTGCCACACCTCCCTCTAAGAACTTCATCACCCAGGATGTCTTTCCACACCCTGTAGGGCCGCTCACCGTCATCGTATAGGGATGCTCTACTGCTCTTGTTGGACCTATAGCGGGACTCGGCTGTGTCTCTTGGTTGTGTTTGCGTTGAATGTGCCTGAGCATACTATTGCGACGAGAGAATGCTCTCTCACAGAACGTACACGTACACGACATGTTCATCAGTCGACCAATACTTATAGCAATACCCCGGCGCGCGCGGTGTAAAGGTTTCCACCGTGCGGTGGAAACCTTTGCGCGCCGAGATCAAAGGTCAGTTCCGGCCACCACCACCACCACCACCACCACCACCACCACCGGGCGTTGACGCCCGGTGGTGGCGTTGGTGGCGTTGGTGGTGGCGTTGGTGGCGTTGATGGTGGCGTTGGTGGCGTTGGGGGTGGTGTTGGTGGTGTGCGGTAGTGGTGTTGGTGGAGTCGGTAGTGGTGTGTGTGGTGGTGGTAGAGTCTTTAAATATAGGAATGAACATGTGTCCATCATCAGTCCATATGTATTGGTCGACTGATGAACATGTCGTGTACGTGTACGTTCTGTGAGTATGCTCAGGCACATTCAACGCAAACACAACCAAGAGACACAGCCGAGTCCCGCTATAGGTCCAACAAGAGCAGTAGAGCATCCCTATACGATGACGGTGAGCGACCCTACAGGGTGTGGAAAGACATCCTGGGTGATGAAGTTCTTAGAGGGAGGTGTGGCAACCCCAGCTCCGACACGTGTTGTTTGGTGTTATAGCCAATGGCAACCCGCCTACGAAACTACAAGGTTACAGAATGTGAGCTTTGTCCCAGGAATTCCTCACGACATAGACGAACCCTATTACTTCGATTCCGAGCAGACCAACGTGGTAGTGCTCGATGATCTGATGAGTGCGGCCAAGGACAATTCGAAAATCGCCGACCTATTCACCAAAGGGTCCCATCATCGCAATCTGTCCGTCATCTATTTGACTCAGAATCTCTTTCCTCAAGGGAAGGCGTCCAGAGATATTGCCTTGAACTGCCAATACTTTGTGTTGTTCTCCAATCCCATTGACAGAGCACAAATCCGTGTGTTGGGTAGTCGAATTTATCCTCAGAACATTGACCATTTTATGCGGGCGTTTCAAGAAGCGACAATTCGTCCGTACGGCTACCTGTTCGTAGATTTAAAAGCCCATACCCCCGAAGATCGTCGGCTGACCACCCACCTGTTACCCGGCGAGGAATCACCACAACGGCATATACCCCTACACCATCCGCCGAGTCCACTCCTGGCAGAGCAGCAGTAGCAGCCCACCCCCATACAGCGGGTCCGCTTCATACCATGAGTCCCGGAATATCACCCAACCGTGAAGGCCCAACCCGAGGTTGAAGAACATAATGTGAACTCGAGGCTATGGAAGGATTTGTTCAAAGAAAGTATGGACGCCGAGATGGGCGAGATTTTAGAGGCCACAGGAAACAAGTTTCAACGCAAAGGGTATTCGAAAGAGGAAGCTGCAATTTTAGCCCATAACAGATTGGCACCCAGACTACGACGGGCTTAACGTCAGCAGTATGTCGACTTACTGACCCATATGAAATTGTTGGATAAGGACCCAGTCCATATGGAAATTGAAAGAACAGCGTCGATGTTGAAAACCTCTGGCATGAACTGGAAAGCGGCGTATGTCAGAGCAATAGCACAAAAGCAACATTTGTTCGAACGCATCATTAAACAACGTTAAAGCATTAAGAAAGTGTGTTAAAGCGTTGAGACGAGCGTTAAGGCGTAACGACGGGCGTTGACGGTCGTCACTGCATTTCGATGAATTGATGTCAATTCCATGAAATCAGAGCTTCTGAGCTAATTCACCAGGGCGTTGAAGCGTTGAGCTAAGCGTTGATGACCGTTACTGTCTATAAAGCGAGCGTATTCCCAAAACACGCACAGTCGACGTTCAACCGTCAACATGGCTTATACTTGTTCTGAGTGTGAACGCACGTTCACCAGACATTACGATATGATGCGACATCAGAAAAATATACATGGGACTGAAGACGCCGAGGAGCCTGTTGAGGCAGATACTGATACAGAGATTGATGAGAGTGCATCGACTGATACCGAATCCAAGATGGCTGACAGTCTATCTACTGATATGGAGAGCTTGACCTCAGAGAATCAGCCTTCATCCCAGGAAAGTGAGGCAGAATCTACCTTCTGGGATCGTATTGTGACAGCAGCTATCAATACTCACGCTGAAGTGATCGAGGACGCCGGAGAGGATAATTTACAACAGACGTACACCCAAATGCGCCCCCGCATCAGGAAAACAGCCATGGCGATCTATGAACAGTATACCTTACTACCGCTTGAAATAAAAGGGGACCCCACGCACAGGTCCATCATGAAGACCAAGCGTCACTTGGAAGAGGATATGGGTTTACCACCCACAGAGGCCCTGGAAAATGCGATCAGAATGCGCAAACAACTGTTTCAGGACATGCTGCCCGAAGAATATCCAGGCCTGTCCGACGATGATTAGAATAAACGGTTCAGAATGAACATGACCGAAGAAGGAACTCTCTGAAATGGCGACTTCTGATTGGACAATAATACATCTAACGGACAGGAACGAATAGGACAGATGCAAATGGCGGTCTCTGATTGGACAAGAGTCTTTCTTGAATTGTAAACATACCCAACGCGGCTCCCCCAGCGTGGGTATGTTATGATGGAGGGGAAAATAAACTATATGAAAAAAAAACTTGTTGTTGTTGTTGTTCCCTCATGTGTCATCCTTGTTGTTGTTGTTTTCTCTCTCCGGTCTATATCATGGCGTCAAGGCGCTAGCGGGACCCATACAGGGTCCAGTTTTCGACACTAGGTGACCACATCCCGAAGAAATGGCCAGTTTTCGACACCGGATGTGCCGCCATCTTGAACATACGTGCCGCCATCTTGGATATGGCCCATAATGCACCGGGTCAAAATACTCGCTTCTGATTGGCTGAGAGCTCTGTGACGGATTTGAAATACTCGCTTCTGATTGGACGAGAGCTCCGCATTGCGTCTGCGCATGCGCAGAATGATATTCCTACCGCACACCCAACCCATCAGATGCCCTTTCACGAATGCTTCACTTTGATACCTCACTCGACCCAATCGGACCAATAGTGGCTCCCCTAGCTCCCAAAACGGCTATTTTCATACCCTTTGACCACCGCGCATGCGCAGAATCCCGATATTCCAACCCCACATCCACGCCATCAGAGGCTCCCTCACCTAGGCTTCACATGGATACCTCACACGACCCATTCGAACCGTGAATAGCCCATCTCTAACCCAAACACACACCCACATACCCCAAAATGCCTACTACGGGCCAGTCTGCGCATGCGCAGACTATTGAAAACAAACAATACACTAGTCAAGTGCTCCTCCACGAGAGCTTCAAAATAAGACCTCACTCGACCCCATTGGACCACCAGGGACTCACCTAGACTCCAACATGTCCACCCCGTATGGCCCTATACACCCATAGCCATGCAGTATAGGCCTATGGGCCTACCCAGGCCTTGGTGACTTTTTTCAAAAATTTCACCGATTCGTTCCGCAACACTTCCTATCATGTTCTACATGACGAGACGTGAAAAACGAGACCCCACAACCCTACCGCAAATGTACAGAAGTGGGTTTCCCAGTAGGATAAACATTGAACCTATACCCCAGTATGGGAATATATATTTATATGTCTATATGGGGCTATATCGTACTTTTTCAAAAATTTCACCGATTCACACGGGGACACTTCCTATCATGTTTGTCTTGACGAGACGAGTAAAACGAGACCCCACAACCCTACCGCAAATGTATAGAAGTACGTTTCCCAGGGGGACAAACATTGATCCTATACCCCAGTATGGGCCTATATGGGGCTCGATGACTTTTTTCAAAAATTTCACCGATTCGTGCCGGGACACTTCCTATCATGTTCTAAATGACGAGACTAAGAAAACGCGACCCCACAACCCATACCGCAAATGTCGAGAAGTAGGTTTCCCAGGGGACAAACATTGATCCTATACCTCCCATACCCCATATAGGCATTTTCCCGTAATTTAGGATAAAGTCCGTATTCCGTATTTTTTCAGGAAAAAATTTACATACACCCACCCTGGAACTAGGGGGAGATAACTCTATTGATAGGCAAGCCCCGTTAAGCCCGGCGACCTATATACCCCCCATACCCCATATAGGCAATTTCCCAGGTTTTTCGATAAAGTCCGTGTTCCGTATATTTTTTTTTCAGGAAAAATTTTACATGCACCCACCCATGTCTGGATGCCCCTTCACATAGGCTTCACTTTGATACCTCATACAACTCCATCGGCCCATTAGCTCCCCTAGCTTCAAAACGGCTATTTGCATACCCTTGGGCCACCGCGCATGCGCAGAATGCCGATAGTTCAACCCCACACCCAGCCCATTAGATGCCCCTTCACATAAGCTTCACTTTGATACCTCACTCGACCCAATCGGATCATTTTATCTAGGGACTACTTTTCCTCCGCGGAAGCAGACCGCATCACCACCAAAACCGCATCACCGCGGATGAATACATGGAACTATTTTTGACCTGGAAAAATTGGAACTCTCCTGTGCTGGAGGTAGCTTTTTGGTCAATTTGAAATACTCGCTTCTGATTGGACGAGAGCTCTGTGACGGATTTGAAATACTCGCTTCTGATTGGACGAGAGCTCCACACATTTGCATAAAAGAGGGGGAATCGGTCTTTTATATACTACTGTCGGGACCGCGGAAACATGAAAAGACACCCCAACAGCGCGGCGTCTAAGTCGATTGAGTCAACCAAAATTTCTCTGTCATTAATGTTCCCTTCAAAGCACTATGAAGTGTTCTCAGGATTGGTTGTCACTCGAGTTACTGCAAGCCTGTTAGATCCTTCAAGCGACATATCCAAATGGGGGAGCAGACAGGATTTAATTTTAATCAGATTGAACAGCCTCAGACGTTATAGCCAAAAACAAAAATTAGCTAAAATCTAGTTGCATTGTAAGGCTGTGTTATCTTGCCGTTAGGTATTTGCGCAACCCTCTTCTGTCCATTTTTGCAAATATCAGGCCAGTCTCGGCAAAATGAGATGTATATATGTGATTAATTGGAGCGATATACAAGAGGTGGCACAAACTGACATCTGGCGGCTAAAAAGCAACCATATGACTCAACCACAAGCTTTTCTCGACACCTCACATTCAGACCTCAGACCCGAGAATACGGTGGACTTAGCCTTAGTATCTCAGCCGCGCTGTTATTGCAGCTGTTCATGTGAAGAATATGAAGTATCCTCACGGCCCCTAGCACCGTCTTAAAGGTGAAATGCAAAGGTTTTCATATTTTTCTTTTTATGCTCTTCGTTGGTTAGCTAATGTTGTAACTATCAGTCTATTAACTTCGTTTGATTTTATTTGAAGTATTTTGTTTCCTAGTAGCTTTAGAAAAGTGCTTCAAAATTGGTATCTCAAATCCCGCAAGTTTTAGAAATGACATCCACATCGCTGATCTGCCCTTGTTTGACGCTGGTTTGTGACGTCACATCAGACCACCTGGCTGGACGTCAATACTTGTAACGTTGAGCCTTCGGGAGGCTGGTCTGATGTGACGTCACAATCAAGGAAAGATAAGCGATGACAGTTTGCAAATCAGAATTTAGCTGGGCTTCGGGTACCAACTAGTTAAAAGCTTCTAACAGAGAAACTACTTCACAATAAACGAAGCAAAGTAGATAGAAATATCGGTCTATCATTGTTCAACCAATATAAAATATAATCAAAGTACTTAAAGTACTGATGTCGGGTTTATTGGCATCAGAGGGGTTTATTAGTCCCATATTTGTGATCATTTAAGGGAGGAAAGGTGGTGTTCGCTTCACATAAGGAATCTTCCTCAAGCTGTTCGGTTTGTAGGGCCAAACTTTCACTTTTATCAAAATGATATGAAATGGACCATTTTGTACAGCCTATGTATGCTGAATTACAAGACACGATATAATGAAGGGCTGCAGATGCACGAAAACGGATTTATGGCGCACCATAGGTTCATTGGCTTATTTTCATATTTTTATGCACTTTTCGGTGCAGATTTTCTTTTTGTTACAAAAATAGGACACCTTTATCCAAAACCAATTTGAGCAACAAATAATTCTGAAATATTCAGTCTAAATAAGCTGTGTGTATCAAAAATGCATTGAAGACGATTCCCTATATCTAAAGCTAACACCACCTTTGTGATCTTACAACAAAAGTTCCACGGATCGGTTGTCGATAGACCATGAAGAATGGCGTGACCGCAGTATAGAATGTTTTTTTGTATACATCTCTATATAGGATGTGTATGCACATTTTTATCTAGAGCATAAAACTTCGACTTTTGTAAAATGTGGATACGCATCCTATATAAGAGATGTATCCACATTGTATCCACATTTATATAATTTCCATACTTATTTAATCTGTGAGAAAATGAATCTACTAAAAGTACATCCAGACAAGAAAATCTTCAGACGTCGCAATCTCCGACAAGTTCAGAAAATTCGCTATTCTCCTACTCCACAATCATTTTATAACAACTCTTGACTATAAAACAAGATACTGTCATACTCATAGTGTTATTTTAAATGCTAAATAATCACGGTTTTACAGAAATGCCTTTAAATTCATATGGATTGGAAAGAAAAACTATAAATCTAGAAAACGAGCCGATCTTATTTAGTTTCATTGAATTCGTATGTCGTGTAAAAAGTTTACTGATTGGTTGAATAACGTGTGGGCGGAGCCAATATGTACTGTTCAGCCAATCAAATTCACGATTACTTGTACTCTGGGAAATTCAGACTTGGGATGAAAGTTCAGAGTTGACGGGATCGAAATATCGTATCTCTTTCTCATCCATACCAGCAAAAGGAAAACACCCCAGGTTTTTATTCTTTGTAACCATAATCAGATATGTAAAAGAGTTTTGTGCAAAAGTGCCAGTCGTTCCTATTTCGTTTTGTTGAAGAAGATCGACGGAGAAGACACGTCAGACACTTGAAAAAATAACGAAATCTGTCCCAAAAACTTTCGCCAAAATTTCTGCCAGAGTTTTGTCGCAATTTTATTAAGTTCTCATGCTGATAATTGATCAAGTAAGGTGGAAGTAAAAATGTGGATACATCACCAAAAAATCATGTGTATCCACAATTTGGAAATTTCTTGTTTTCGGTGATTTTAAAATGTGGATACGCATACATAATTTGTATCCACAAAAACTCGCTACGTGGTTACGCCTGGAGATAGACTCGTACCTAGCCCTCAACTCACACGCACCGTTGGGGTCTAGTCAGCGACAGGCATTTTGTATTTTCTGATTGGCTGAATTACCGGTCTAAATCTAGACCGGTAAATATACCAATGCCAGTATGTGTTGTTGTTGTTCGTGTGTATCTAGTGACCAGTACTCGTCTATGGTGCGATAAAGGACCTTGAGCGCTACGGCCACCAATCCACCAAGTATTATATAGATCCTTGGTAAGATTTGATGAGCGATGAGCGATTATGGTATGTTTCCTAAATAAAGCCCTCGCTTCCACGACTACCGCAAGACAGTACATCTTCGGAAAATTTATGACCTACCACAAGGTTCTTAGCGTGACATGAACATGGGCATTTGCAGCATTTCTGTTCTTCATTCACTACATAGTACTGTTCACAAGCTCTATGATATGTACTTTGTTGCTAACATTATGCAAGTTTTGTTGTTAAAAAAATACAACTGAACGTTGAACTTGTAGGCCTACTCGTTTGAAGCAGCAGACATTTTAAATTTAGTTCACCTATATTCTGCACTGAAGATCAACCACTGAAACGCGGAAAACAACGAATTACGTCAATTATACCGTATTTTCGCCTGCATGTTGTCTGATCGTACTATTCTTGTTTATCTGATGATGCTAATCAATAATGATCTTGTGAACTTTGGGATAGGTCAGAAATTTTCTGAAGATGTACCATTTTGCGGAGAATACCATGGGCCAATCACTGTGCAGTGCTGATTTAAAATGCCTGTCGATAACTAGTCTCCATAGAGCGATAGCGAATTGGAGCTGGGTACGAGTCTAGCCTGGAGAATGACTACGGCGCACCCTTCCCGCCGTAACAAATGATACCGGATAAAATAGATTGGAAAGGCAAATTTTAAAGGAAATTGTAAAGATAAAATTTACTGCGATAATGTACCAATTATCACGTTCAATGCACAAGCTACCGTGCATTGCACATGTGTATATGACTGTCAGACAGAAGTACGGTATTTTTTATGAATGCTGTAAGGGGCATCAAATGAGAACAGTCTCCGGGCAGGAGATCAAAACTACACATGTGCAGAAGAAAAAAGAAAAACTGAAAAGTGATACTAATGTAGGGTTTACCCTTGGTAAACCCGACAAAAATGAGAATCTAAAAACCTTTCCATTTCACCTTTAAGCGGACTTAGATACAGTAGCTCGGGCGCTGTGATGACAGATCAAAATGGTAACATGGTGAATGCAAGAATACCCTGAAAAACTAACCTGTAATGCCCGACGTCGTACGGCTTAAATTTCCCATCAAAATAATAAACCTACACATATTTGTCGAATGACATGTGCAGGGGGTGGACCTCGGAGACTAACAGTCCAGCAGCTAAGGCCACCATATGACTCGGCTTCCCTCGACACCTCACATTCAGACCCAAGAATGAGGTGGATTCTCGAACTTAGCCTAAGTATCTCGGCCGCGTTTTTATTGCAGCTGTTCATGTGGAGACTATGAAGTATCCTCACGGGCCCCTATACCATCTTAGTTTACTGAGATATCAGACCATCCCAACACGGTCGCCATTTCGATTCAACCCATATTTCATTGCAAACAAGATTGAGCAAACAGACCGTCTCCAGTAATAAAGTCGTTTCTTATTCATTGCAATTAATGTTTCCTCCCAATCCCTTACTGTGATTGTCTTAAAGTTACGTATACCGATGCAAAATTCATTATAATCCAAGTTTTCACAATATAACCTTGAGTTGACAAGAGACATGAGCAATTCCAACTAACCCCGATTTTTGTGGGACACACTCAATCGGATTTTGTTTTTCTGTCTTATTTCAGGCCAGATTATTAGTTTGTCACCCACAAAATTATATTAATTTACTTCTGTACAACACTTGGTTCAAATGAAACCCTTTGAAACACTATAAGCGGAACATTTTATAGAATTAAAGAAAGAAAAAAAAACAGAACAAGGCGCGATAATCAGACACAAATAAAGGAAAAATACAATTTCTAGATTCATGACGTCATAGCGACGAAACTGAAGCAGTTACCGGAAGTTTGATTATTCTTATCTTTCAGCTCGATATCCAGAAGCAATGCGTGGAGCATTTCAGTATGATAAACCGCGAACTAAAGAAAATATGGAATTAGTATGGCATGGGATTATATGACCTTCAGTGAGCGGATATATATTGGGATATTTCATTGAGGAAAATGAAGGGAAATACTGGTTGAATAACTGGTGTATATGTATATGAATGTGTGAAAATACCGAGGTATAAGTTATAGACGATTAAGGGAAATAGAGGACGGAATGGGAATATATCAAGGGGAAAAGATTTTATTGTCAGTGGCTATGGTATGAGGGAGCATGTGTCATAATCTGTATGATTAGGCATAACCCAGAAACTCTGGCTGTGATAGGTAAATTTAGGGTAAGGGGGCGTGGCATTCCTATCACAGCCCAGATCGCACCTAGGTTAAATTTTGGAGAAAAAAATTCGTCTCGCGAAGAGCAACTTTTCGCTGACGAAAATAACGAAACGGGAGAGAAAAAATATGCCAATTTGATACAGTTTGACCGACCTGAGCTTCTTTCACCATGTACCATCTCTAATGACTGTTTGGGACTCCAAAAAATTAGTGACGACGAAGAAAACACAATAAACGCTCGATTTCGATGTTTACCGCCATTTCCTCAGATTACAGCTCAACGAGACTTGGCCGCGCGTGCGCACTAGTATCGTGACCTTTCTGATCTGACTATGGTGAAATGGACGAGTCGCGTGGTCAGAAAGGTCAATCGCGTTGGAAATCTCAGCTCTCAACGAGACTGAAAATGGCGGCAACTTGACGAGTTAGATGACAAAATTAGAGTTTGGAAGAAGATTTCGTCTAACGGAATGAGTCATTAGTTGATTATCAAAGTTCTGGAGATGCCAAATCATATTATTTATTCGATAAAATGCTTTTCGTGCCTTTGTCTCAATTCCCCACGCCGTGTGCAGTTGAAGATCTCGAGCGACTGACGTCTTATTTATTTTTTCCTTTTCGGTCTGTATATGTGATTCGGGCTAAAGGGGTCAGCAACAACAATAATAAAAAAAAAAAAAATAGACCCCTTAGCCGATGTTTTCGGGCTAGATTAGGCACAGTGAATGGGAAATGGTGGGATATTGTATTGAGGAAATGAGAAATACTGGGTGATATTTATATGGCACTGGATTTATGATTCCTGGAAATAGTCAAAGTGACGGGAAATACTGGGGTATTTTCGGGGAAAATGAAGAGAAATGGGTGAAATAATTGGTGAATATATAGAGATGATTAAGAGAAATAGAGGTAAGACTAGGGACCTGATCAGGACTAGATGAAATGGAAAAAGATGTAAAAAAGATATAATGGGGAATTACCGATGGCTATGCGTTATTGGTATGAGGGAGCATGTGTAGGGCGGTGTGGGGGAACGCGTTTGTACGGTATACTCTGTATAAGGGGGAAAAAAGTGGGATATTGCATTGAGGAAAATGAGAAATACTGGGTGAAATTTCCATGGCACTGGATTTATGATTTCGGGAAATAGGGTGAAATATTAAATGTTGAGTGAATGGGGAGGATGAGTGGCTATTGGGAGATTTAATTATGAGTGTCCATTGTGATAATTAAGTTGCCACTAAGAATCGATCCGGGAATTAAGAGAGAATGAGGGGCTTGACAGATGGAAATATTATGTGATACGTCTGTAGCTATGGGAATTAGGAGAATGTATATTGTTTAATAGGAATGTGGGGATTAAACAGTGTCTATGTGACACTGTTAAGAGGGATCATGTGTAGGGCGGGTTGGGGGAAACGGGTTGCACGGCGTGTTCGCACGACCTGTGCCCATCGCGGTGCGATGGAGTGCCCAAGTACATCCATCCATCCATGGCAGAGTAATCTCCCCTATCCCCATTTGGATGTAATGGTGTCATGACCGGACAACATCTATATGAATCCATGCTGAAGTAAGATACTTCATATATAGATCAAAATATACAAATGAAACTCTCTATCTAACAACTTTTAAAGTCTACTTGAAGCAAAATATTGATGTTTTACAGAAATCCAAAATCTCCAAGTATAAACTGATAACTGAAAATATTCGTAAATATATAGCATCTGCGATATGATTTCAGTCATTTTACATACATGTACTACATTGTTACAACATATCTTTGTGGTCCTAGTTTATCGGAGTTAGTAACCGCAAAGCCTATGTATTTCATATGTAACCGAGTCGGAGTTGATAGATACCAGTATGTATTTTTCAGTAGCCTATGTAATTTTCATTAGCCTATGTCCATCATTGAAATACCTATGTCACTGTGTTAAGTACAATACTGCTGTTGCCATGCACCCATAGTATGCATGATGCCCTGTCATATATGGTTAACATCTGATAGTAATAAGCCCCACTCCCCAGGGATCCTGGACCTTGGGAGTGTTAAGTGTAACAGGAATACAGAATAAAGTATGAAAAAAGCGAAAAAAAAACAAAAACAAAAAAAACCGGGACGTATCTGGTCTAGAATTAAACGGTAGACATATATCTTTCAAGATTATATGTCAAATATCATCAAGAAAAGGATTTCTGCGAAAGAAACAGAGAAAATCGGAGAAAATATTTCCCAGAATTCATGAGACAAAGGCTTCTCGAGCTTATGACGTCACTAGAGGAATTTGGACTGTTTTATCTGAAAGCATTTGCGTACACTTCGGCATCCATAAGATGGCTTGCGAATCGTGTGTCTCCATTATCGCGGAGCGATATCCAGTACTTTACCGGATTCTGTTCGGCCTTCATCCGGCGGAGAACAGACCCGAGAAATCTGATAAATTACAGGTTTTCATACCACTTCTGAAACAGATATTGCCTGGGCTTACAAAATATATAGGTATGTATAACTTTCGTTTCATCCAAGAGGTGTGGTGAGTCTGAAATTTTGAACAAGCAGATCATCACATGACTCGAAAATGGCGAGTTACGTTGGAGTTACGTTAGTAGACTTTAGCTGATTGGCTGACGAAGTCACGTGGTATTAATTTATGGAAATTCCATCCTGCAGTTGCCGAAAGTAGGCTGAACATGGATACACACGATCCCAGGATCAGTCTTACCGCGTATAGATGACCGAGATGGTTACAGGTTGATCTGAAAGGTCATTATTCGGAGGTAAATTTGTGTAAGTTTCGGATCGCCAAGCGCAGGGGTAATAAAAATATGAGGGATGAATTAGCCCTACCCCAATTCCGGTTTTAAATTTTTCAAAACCAGTCAGCATCAAACAACTGCATGTAGGAATCTTAGGCACCACCGTAGATATCTACATCAGGTATTTAACTGACCGGAAGATGTTGATCTTCATGGAAAAGAAGTCAAACAAAATCTACGCGGGGGGTGCTACGGAATGACATGTTCTCTCGAGTGGCTACCGGACTATATGGCTCCTCTTCGCCATTCGAGTAAGATATTTGATACCATTCCACACCTTGAAACTAGAGATATCGCATGGACAACAAATGTTAATGCATGAATGGACAGAACGCAACATCGCATTACATGACCTCGTCTTCGACAGGCATATGAAAATGTGACTTAATGATTTCCTGATTTTTGGGGTCACAGTGACCTTGACGTTCGGCCTTGACCTACATTTTGGTACGTGACACATCATGTCCCCCAAATGAATCTACGGACACAAAATAAAGTAATTTTCAAAGATTTCTTGATTTTGGAGTCACAGTGACTTTGACTATTGACCTTGACCTAAATTTTGGTACATGACAAACCATCTCCCCGTAATTTCTCAATGGACACAAAAATCATGATTTTTAACAATTTCACGATTTTGGGGTCACAGTGGCCTTGACCTTTGACCTACATTTTGGTATGTGACACATGTCCCCCTAATGTATCTACTGACACACAAAAATGTTATTTTTAATAATTTCCTGATTTTGGGGTCACAGCGACCTTTGACCTTGACCTAATTTTTGGTATGCAACATTTCATTTCCCCCTATTGAATCCACTCACCAAATATTAGTAATTTTATAATGATTTCCTGATTTTTAGGTCACACTGACCTTTGACCTCGATTCTGGTGTCGGTGATCTTGACTATTGACCTGGATACATGACAAAACGGCTACCCGTAATTTCTCAATGGACTAAAAAAATCATGATTTTTAACAATTTCATGATTTTGGGGTCAGTGACCTTGATCTTGACCTACATTTTGATATGTGACACATTGTGTCCCCCTAATGTATCTACTGACACAAAAAAATGTTATTTTTTAATAATTTCCTGGTTTTTGGGTCACAGTGACCTTTGACCTTGACCTATATTTTGGTATGCGACACCTCATTTCCCTCTATTGAATCCACTCACAAATAATTAGAAATTTTTAATGATTTCCTGATTTTTCGGTCACAGTGACTTTTGACCTCTGACCTCGACCTACATTTGATATGAAACACATCGTTCCCCCCTAGGGCATCCACTCACCAAAAATTAGAACTGTAGCTTTGATTTCCTGATTTTAGGCAAGTGACCTTTGACCTCTGACCTCGACCTCAATCGACACATCGTCTCCACCTAGCGTATCCACTCATAAAAAATTGCAACTGTGGATTGAAAACGTTCACAGATATAGACCGGACACGAACACTTCAGTGATTTCCTGTTTTTTAGGCCAGGGACCTTTGACCTCTGACCTTGACCTTCATTTTGGTACGCGACACATCGTCTCCCCGTAGGGTATCCACTCACCAAAAATTAGAACTGTAGATAGAAAACTGTCCCAGATATAGACCGGACACGAGGGACGGACGGACAGACGGACGGAAACCGCCATCACATAATACGTCCGCCTTTTGGCGGGCATATAAAAAATAATTCTAATGTCATGCAGTTTAACCTTACGATGTGGCCAACACCAGTTGTCAGTATTGAAGAAGGGACCAAAATTTAGAGAGCCCAGAAACATCAAGAGATAATCCTTCATGCACTTGAACAGACTCAGTGCATGGTTGAGTTGTCGAAACGAGAGAACGCGGAGTCTACAAGTACTCACCGACTGGTTGGATACTCTCCGCCACATGGACAGAAATACCTTTTCTCAAGCAAATTAAATATTGAGCCTCTCCATGGTGCAAGAAGTCCTTGAAGTAAATTCGTTATTTTTCCAACAGAGAAGGCCCTAAATAATATAATATTTATATGTAAATATTATTATTACCAGGTGCTGGCTAACGAGTCGAGTACAGCTATTCCACCTGCTTCTTTATCGACTTACTCCTCCAATGAAATTACTTTGAAGGATATCTTCAACACGAGCAGTTTCTCAAGGAAAGAGGTAGTCCCATTCCTACCACTCGTACCAATATATCAATATTGTATTAGACTCCCAAAATGCACAAAACATCATACCAAGTTGGATTTACAGCTGGTTCCAGAAGTTGTACAACTAAAGTTCTGTCCACTTTGTTACCAAAAGCCCTTCAAGCATTTGGGGAAATTTGTGTCGCCATTTCAATAAATTCAGATGTCGAGTGCATGTGGATACTTAAAAACTCAAAGTCTTACGGAAGAACTAGATGGCAAAGGACACATACCATATAGACATGTATCTACTTGAGATTTTTCGACTCTCTATACTGCTTTTCCTCATCCGGACCTCACTGAACACAATAGTTCATTAATAATATCGGTGTTCAATACAACTGTCAGAAGTCGTAAGGCTTTCTTCAGTTCTACTGCACGTTACTGATGTCATCCTTGGCATGAGTTTTATGTTTAAAGAATTACTTGAATTCTCATTAATAATACCTATGTGAAATTCTGCAATACCATATACCAACAGTATATAGGTATCCCAATAGGTACAAATTTTGCACAACTTTTGGCAGACCTATATCTGCTCGTCATGCTTGTATGAATACATGTATGCATACATGCGGAATTTGTCAAAAAATACCCATTCCAAAGCCTGTTCCTTCTCATTCACCAGTGCCAAATCACAATCTTCTAACACTAAATTATCCCTATATTAGCGAAGCTGTGAAGGATATTTACCCCCCTTCGCTGGTTTTGAAAGAAACCCTAAAACGCCCAGACGGAACTTCATATCTGGACATTCTCACATATCAACTCTATGGTAGTTAACAAACTTCTGGATAAGCCGTATTCCAGAAGAACATGCATACAGCATATACATATTTCACCTGGTAGCATTTGCTAAATCATGTGCACCCTACTGAATCGACAAGTATGATTGTGGGTGAATGCGCCAGTCCATGTGTCATGCGACCATGAACTGTAGATTGGATCACTTAACATTGAAGCCAGATAACAGCTGCAATGTTATAATGAGGCAACATATGATTGTAGATCAGATAAGTTGACAGTCCATGGAAGCTACCATTTGTCTTGGCAACAGTCCATTTGGCGAATCATTGGCCAAGGTTACACGGTTCACGTCAGTTCGGTCTGACAGTATTTTGACTTACCATGGACTGTCGATCGGTCCGATGATGATACCAATAATGGACTGTCGTAATATCAGACAGACAGAGAATAAACTATTAATGGTTCATATTCCTCTTAAACACACACAAGTGAAAGGAAGCGAGAGATGAATGAGTCAGTGATACATGAGGCAGGTAGTAAGTTCCCACGTGTTCATTTTGTGCTCATTTCCTCACACTATAATTCGATGCTAATACCTACGATGGACTGTCCACCAACACCTAAAAACACCTCTCGCCGCAAAAATGTTTAAATTTTTTGTTAACTTGAAATAGTAGTAACCCTACATTTGGTGACAATATAGTACAATATCTCTCCATCAAAAAATGACTGGACACCAGTAACCATACCTGTCATCGATATGCTGAAAATCGTTCATTTTCGGCTGTGGTCACTGTCGTCTGGTCAGACACAGGCCCACGCTTGATAACAAAAGCACTGAAAAACCTACCATTGACTGTGATTTGGCACGTGACCGGCGGTGTTTACCTACAATCATACTTGTCGATTCAGTAGGGTGAAGTGCAGACTGACGATTTTAACCAATTGCACATATTTCTGCAGAAATTGTCAACACAGCTGTTTACCTTTGTCATGTTTGTACGGCTAATTTTAATAAACCAGAAACAGAATTCAGCAGGTTAGACAAATCTGTTGACAAATATATGTTGACACAGGGGGTACAATTTTGTGCAAAATAGACCCCTACATCATGAACTATGGCAACATACACATTCCCAAGAATATAATTATGGATAACGTGATTATACTTTGACAAACAGGGATAAAAAAATTAATGATAATATTCATTGAAGACATACACAGCAAAATATATGGTTTCCTGAAACAAGAAAAATCTTGTTTTCATTTTACAAATCTAAGAATAAGATCTATATTCTAGAATTTTGATGTGTTTCTAGAAATAAGGATATTTTCTTGCACTTTCATAAGACAAAAAAAATAATAAAATATTCTTAATACCTAACATAAGTTGCTTTTGGCTTCAAAATTTACTATCAATATTTAACGTAGAATCGCCAATTCTTAATTTCTTTGAAATATTTTACGAGATAAAACATTGTAAATTGTAAATTAATCTGTCCATGTTTTTGGAACCCTCAAAAACTTCTGAAAATTCTAGAATATGGATGTAGTTTCTAGATTTTTTATCCAAAACAAGATTTTTTTCTGCATACAAATTCCAGTTAATTACAAGTACCTGCAGTTCATAATATAATACACATTTACAATTATATGTACAATGAAACCACTGGTAAGGTTTATACTATACAGGCTTCCAAAAGGAATTTCACACATGTATTTTAGTGTGGCCCATGTTGTATAGTCTTCAAACATCCCTTTCCACGGCATCGCTTTTCTCTATCAGCCAGGTAAACTGCCAATGGAATTATGCCAAGTGGATCTGGGTAAAAAAGTGTTTTGGTTTTGAAACAAGTGGTGCCATATGATGCAGATTTTTAAAAAAATTTGATCTATTTTTTTTTATAGAAAATCCCTGATTTTAGGTCAGTGAAATACGGTACCTCAAATCATAGTCTCATCCCTTTAACCTTGAACGTTCATTGCCACACACTATTTCAACACTTAAGTCTTAACAGTTTTTTTTAACACTGTCAATACCATATTGCAGACAAAATCAGGCTCATAATGGCCTATAGCAGTGTACACTGTCAGCAAACTGATCTGTCAAAGGAAATCTTCCCCTACCCACATCCATGAACTGATTAATCAGCCGGAGTAGATCTTGAAAATAATAATAATACTTGAACTCAGTCTGTTGTATGACTCCAACCATATATGTACTTAGGAAATTCATGTAATACAAATGTTCTAGATGGACTTGAAATGGTTCCTCACTTTACTGGAGATGTGGAAAACAAAGAACAAACAAGAATGTCATCCACGTATATAAAAGCTGAGAATCAATTAAATTATGTGATCTCTTGTCCATCTTATCACAGACTAGGATATTGGGTATATGACAACTGCAAAACCTCCATTTCCGTCAATGCAGAAAGAACGTCACACACAATTACACTAACTCCAGCATTCAGAACTGTGGCCACAGTCAAACTGATGGTCTGGTGTGTACATTATTTCTCCAACTCAGGTAAGTCAGGTAGTTTCAGCCCCACCAAAGCTGCACTCTCATCCACACTCCTCTCTCCTTTTCCTTTGTAATGCATATTCAGGTCCTGAAATAGCATCAAATTGGAGAATTACAGAACGAGTCAGAGATCTCGCTTCCAACATGTACAAGGATATAGCACTTGAAAATTTGGGAATTTATCATTAAAATAAATATGATAAATGAAAACAAAAGACATTGATGAAGTGAAAATGACATGACGTGCTGGACAGTGAGAATAATGAGGAATAGGGATCATAATGAGAAGATTAAGTGAAGTCAGCTTGCTAAAACCTATTTTTCCAGCATGTGAATGAGGCTAGATTAGCCTGAGTCTGAGTTTTCACATGGTATTGTAATATACATATTGTAATTTGTAGTACACGAAATGGGAATGACTGAATCGGCGCTGTCAACTGCGTGAAAATTTTCCATTTAACAGAGCACAAACCATTAATTTTCATCACATTTTCAGAGGAAGATATAGCAGAGGTAATTCTTTCTCAGTTCAATTTCATGTGTCATGGTACCAAAAAGGCATTATTAGCAGAAATAAACTGTACAGTTCTCTTGGAATAATAATTCTCCTTTCCATTTCCAGTCTGACAGAAAAAATCGCCATCGTTCTTTAGGTGTACAATGACTGTACATGTATCTTCCTATACCAGTTACCCAGTCCACGAAGACCACAACACTGACCCTCAGAGATACCCCACCATGGGAATGACAATGTAAATCAGTGGGGACAATACTATAGATAGGTAGCCTGAGTGATTTCTCTAGATCGTGACTGCGAATAAGTATGACCAGTGCATTTCAAAGACAATGTATGTTTATACATGGTAATCATCCTGATATTGGATGAATGCATGTAAATTTTACCTCAAACTTCCTGGTACTGGACAATAGACAGAGATACGTCTGAGCGACGTGTTCTACCTCATTTCGGGCCTTACATATCTTCTCACTGGTCGCCTGATAATGCCTGAACTGATCACGGACAAAACTGATAGCTGGGGATTCATTTGTACTCTGTAAAAAATAATGTGTAGATTTATTACAAGAGGAAACACTTAGAGATGGATTCTACATAGAAAGCAATGAGAGGAAAATAGTACGAGCAAAATGGATAAATGAGTTCACTTGCAAACAAAAATGTTCATCTACAATACTAAGTACCACATTTCTAGGTTGCAAAGTATTCTTTCATCCACATATCTGTTTATTATCACAAGATATTAGTGCAGAGCTTTTAACAGACAACCAAAAGCACCTGCCAGTTTATTCCTCATAAGCTCACCAAACAATTTCATAATCATTTTAATACCTCTTACTATGTTCACTTCTGTGTTAAAGGGATTATAGGATACAACCTAGGTAAACCAAGATGGTATATCTACTGGTGATCTTATGACAAATTTATGCGAACAGCTTGTTGATATACTTTGTGATCCCATAATAAGCCAATAACGACAAAATCTATCTTTTCAATTTGACATAGACTGGCATTTAGTTCATGGATATTAACAACTTTGTATGGGTCGTTTTTTTTAAAAATATTTTCTACCACCTGACAAAACTAGACTTTTCGGTGGCAGTAAATCCTTTGACCATTCTGGAGAACAATCAGTCACCATGTGTGGGCATGTTGCCTTATTTGGATAGTGTTTCTCTATACTGTTTATAATAGGCCTAATGATCCACATTCGCACAGGATTTATATAGCCCTGGTATAAGATATATTATTACCCCACAAGCAAATTCGTATTCAGTATTTGGATTGTGATTGGTTAAAAGGTCGGGCCGTATAAACCCATACACCCCGAGTGATGTCTTGCTACTCGAGGTATACAGAGAACAACTCACGTGCGATTGGAAACGACGCTCTCGCTTCGAAAGTTCAGCTCAATATTTATGGAATAACTTTCGCTCACTCGTGAAAATTTAATGGAATAAAGTCTGCATTATTTTCACTGAAGTTTCCAACACATAACTCACGAAAAGGTGTCATTTGTTCCAAAAATAAAAGCCGATTTCCGAACGAAAGCTGGTCGAATGGATTGTGTGTGGCGAGCCTTTCTCACAGTGCCGTAGAAAAATGCGGACAGTTTCGTAACCGAAATGGCCCGTAGGATTTGTCCCTTGTACCGTTGGTTATAAATGATAGACCTTTTTTCAATATTTTTACTATAAGATAAAAAGGCTTGAGGGGTGACGCCTCGGGGTGTATGAGTTTCAGGGAGGGTCATAACTTTCCATACATCCGGGGGAAAACCTGATAACTAATAACATTCTGTTTAATGGGATTGATGAAAATACAGCACATCTCTTCCAATTCATCCCCAAGACAAAATTTCTAAAACATCCAAAATTATCAGACTGAGAAAATTTCATGTCAGTATGACACTAAACACCATAAAATAACAGAAAACATAAAATAACTGACTAGAAAAACTGAATTTGCGGAGCAAAATCAACCAATAATGTAACAAATTGATAATTTAACCTAGTAACCCAGAAAATATAGATCAATCTCACTAATTTTTGACGGGCTCCGTTTCCGTGACCACATGCTTGTTCAATTATATATTAGTTTGGTGCTCCTAATTATTCATCTTGGGGTAGGCTGGAAAAATGACCAAAAAAAAACATGAACTCGTTGTGCATACGTCACGCCAACATGCCAATACTCCAATGCTAATTTTGGTTGTATTCCAATACCACATATATGTCCATTGTAAATTCAGTAAGATTAATTTATCATTCTTGAGTACTAGTTGAACAAGTGTTCTGAAATCCCCCAAATCTCGCCTTGTGGGATGATCCGCTGAAGCTGCAGGAGTATTGAAAGCATATGCAGAGCAAACTTTCCATGTACAGGTGTACATGTACATGTAAATTTTTACCAAACAAAAATTTATCATTGGAAAAGTATGAAATCCAAACTGCCATAATTTGAACAAAAAATTAATATTTCATGTCACAAATAGCACATGCACATCCTCAAATCATATGAAACATGTGCAGCAAGTGTCAAAATCATCCAATGGAAGTTGACAGATTCAGTAAACTTTCCATTTACAGGTGTACATGTATGTACATGTACATTATCATTGGCAAATTACTAAGTCGAAACACTCATAATTTGGACAAAATTATTATTGCATCTCATGAATAACACAGGCACATCCTCTAATCATACGAAACATGTGTACCAAGTTTCATAATCGCCTAATGAAACCTGACAAATTCAGTTAACTTTTCAGTACATTTTCATTCAACAAAAAAAACCCTTACAATTGGCAAATTACTAATTTTTTCTGAATTTTTCTTGATTTTTTCATTTAAATTTGTTAAACCAAAAACCTTATCATTATTCCAGGGAGGGGACACCAATGACGACATCCTCTATCTCCCTCTATATCACAATATCTCTCTCTCACAATATCTTGTAAGGCGAGATAAAAATTGGTGAGAAAAACTTTGATCCTTCAAAAATAGGTCACTTTTTGATACACTAAACTGTTCTATGACCACATGCATGTGTTAGGCATGTTTGGTGCTCCCAGGCAGTCATTCTTCAGAGAATTACTGGTCACAGATTTAAAGTTTGATCTGATGACCCTAAAAAATAGGTCAGTCTCACTGATTACACATATGCTTCTGTTTCTACTCATTCTCGAGATATGGTGGTAAAGAGAAAACAGAGGTGGGTGGATGGATGCATGTACATGATGACAATCCTCAAAACCTGGACAATTCTGGTTGTAGCCCATGACGAGATGTCTGTCTAACTAGTGTAAGGCCAATAAGCCTAGGCCTTATTTTACTAATATGATGACATTTGTTGACAAATGGACCAACTTTGACCCAGTGAGCCCAAAAAGTTGGTCAATCACTGACTTCCAAAAATGCTTTTGCTCTATGACAGCTTGGATGCGTGAAAGTAAGTTTGGTGGTCCAAAGTATATTCAATCCAAAGATCAACCTGGTGATAACAAGGAATTGGTGGAAAATTGACACATTTTGACCTTGTGACCGGGAAAATATTTGTCAACCTCACTGATTTTCGATCTAGGCTTCTTCTGCTCTGTGGCCATAATGTAAGCGTCAATTTAGTTCTCTTAGGAATAGGAATAAGTAGTAATTCTTGACATAGGGTGAGTGATCAGATGACAAAATGGTGAGGGAAGGACATGATGATGACAGAAAGTTTGATGTTGATGTTCTCCGGGACCAAAGTAGAGCATTCAAAATGGAGCAGCATAGGAGAAATTTGAAATTCGCATGCAGTCAGCTGATGTTAACAGGCCGTAAATTGCCACAAAGTGGAGAGCAGAGTGTCAAGAGGCTGCCTGTAAAGTTGGCCCCTCAAATCTGTCATCCTCTCGAGATTTCGGTAAATAATGCAAACCAATGTCTTACAAAACTCCTAGGAACATCTTCTGGGACATTGACAGTAAAGTTCTCTGGCTTTCCGAGTGATAACAAGAGTTCAATTGAACCCAAAATACGCCCGTAAAAAATACAGTCGATAAACAACATTTTTATCTCCTGAATTTTGTTATAGACAAAGGTTAACCATACAAATGAACCTGCCTGGACTGTATATTGTCTGTATTGTTGCAATTGTCATAATACTGTATATGTGTAAGCCATCATTGTTGTATAAGTGGTGTAGGCAGGTTTGGAAGTCAGATCGGGGGGGGGGGGGGGGGAGGTACATAAGGGCCTGGAGCGGTATTTGTGGAAGCAGGTAGAACTCCAGTTACTCTTACTCTGTGGGGGTGCATGTTCCCCCAACCCCGGTTATGAGCTTATGTATGCATCAGTAACTTTAAAACAAAATTTGGCTTACTATAAGCTGCAAAAGTAAGTTCATCAGCCTGATGAATGGGGTCAAAATGACAGTAGGTGCCAAATACAAGGATTTCAGACTAAAATCAAGGGGAGTAACTGAAGAAAACATCGAATCAGCTCAAAAACAGTTTGTGCACATCTACACATGGTACCGATCATACATGTATGTACCAAATTTCAAAGAATCCATAGAAAAGTGTGAGACGAGTTGCGTTCACGAGGACAGTAGGTGGCAAATAAAAGATTTCAGACCAGAATCATGGGGAGTAACTCAAGAAACTGTCGAATCAACTTGAAAAAAGTTTGTGCACATGTGCACTTGGCACCAATCATGGGTACCTAATTTCAAAAGAATGCAATGAAACCCCTAGGATGAGTTTCGTTCAGGAGGACTGTAGGTGCCAAATAAAAGGATTCCAGACTAAAATCAAGGGGGGTAACTCAAGAAAACATCGAATTGGTTCGAAAAAAGTTCATGCGCATCTACACATGATACTGATCATGTGTACCAAATTTAAATCCATTTGAAAACTCTGGGACGAGTTGCATTCACGACGAAGACAGTAGGTGCCAAATACAAGGATTTCAGACCAAAATCAAGGGGAGTAACTCAAGAAAATGTTGAATCGGGTCGAAAAAAGTTAGTGCACATCAACACATGGTACCGATCATGTGTACCAAATTTCAGAAGAATCCATTGAAAACTCTGGGACGAGTTGCGTTGATGAAGACAGTAGATGCCAAATACAAGGATTTCAGACCAAAATCAAGGGGAGTAACTAAAGAAAACATCGAATTGGACGGAAAAAAGTTCATGCACATCTGCACATGGTACCGATCATGTGTACAAAATTTCAGAAGAATCCATTGAAAACTCTGGGACGAGTTGCGTTGACGAAGACAGTAGGGCCAAATACAAGGATTTCAGACCAAAATCAAGGGGAGTAACTCAAGAAAACATTGAATCGGGACGAAAAAGGTTCGTGCACATCTACACATGGTACCGATCATGTGTACCAAATTTCAGAAGAATCCATTGAAAACTCTGGGACGAGTTGCGTTGACGAAGACAGTAGGTGCTAAATACAAGGATTTCAGACCAAAATCAAGGGGAGTAACTCAAGAAAACGTCGAATCGGGCCGAAAAAAGTTCATGCACATCTACACATGGTACCGATCACGTGGACCAAATATCAAAAGAATCCACTGAAAACTCTAGGACGAGTTGCGTTGACGAGAAAAAGTTAATGGACGGACGACGCCATACCATAATACGTCCCGTCAAATTTGACGGGCGTATAAAAAGGAGGCCAGGGCAAAAAAAAAAAAGATTATTCAAAAAAGTTTGCATCCTTGACCAGTTAGACCCTGCAACAATTCCATACTAGGGAATCGTCATTATAGAAGTGATACTTCAGCCTTGGAAAGAGCACTAATGCTGCTCCCGGAAAATACGTCCTGAGGGAAGTTGTTCTAGGCTCGTTTAATCACCAATGGTGATTGAGCTTGGATGTGTGTGGGAATTAGATACAATATCATCAAACAGCCCAGGTCACTTGAGCTTGTATCCCACTTGGGCTACATGCTAACGTGAGCTACTGTTTCTGACTTTTTCGTCTCGGAAAATCATAGTGTAACAGGATGTGTTTCTTGAGGTGACACACCTTGAAAGCTGAGAGTGTGTTAGACTGGGCCTATAGATCAGTGCAGGCATATGTCAGAGCTCAGTTTGATCAATCAGCACCCGAGTGCGATGATGTTCCACTTGGTGCTTATACACTTGATACTTGATAAGTTAGTAAGCGACCGAGCCGTTGACACTTGACATGCATTTAGATGGGTCAAATGACCAAACTTTGCTGTAAAAACCAAACACCCCTTATTTGAAGTCTACTATTTTAGTATGTATCACAACATATAATTTGCGAACACGTACTGTAAATTTCATAATTTTATCTTCTGTATATCAAAAGATATCGGCAAAAAACCTGATTAGGCCCATTCAGTCTTGGGTTACAGATCAATGACAAATCTTTGTGAGGGAGGCCAAAAGATCAGCAGTTACACTCAAGTTGACATTGCCCTGTATCAGTTGGGAAGATCACCAGAACGAGCTTCTGTACATGTAGCTCCTTCCAGCTGTAATTGCCAAAAGCAGCCATGCCAATGGATTGTAGCTGGAAAAATCAATAATGAAGAGCGAATTTTCGTCAGTGCATAAAATGGTCTAATTGGGTGAATTTAATTAACTCTGGCCTAACAATAAAATCTATTATCTAGCTGTTATTGAAACATTTGGATTTCTGTAACGTCCTAGTCGGTGTCAGGACATTTCGACATGCAACATTTCGGCATGTGACATTTTGGCACAAAGTAAAGCGTATGACATCTTAGCACACGATATTTCAGCCCTCTTTTTCAGGCCAAAATAAGCTAAAACTAAAGATTTTAATTTTCTTGTTTAAACATATGTTTAACATATAAAGTTGTAGATTCTCATAGTTGCCCACGAATATCCAGGACATTTTGACAACTTTTTTTACATGAGATTAAGGTTGATTAATGAGGTTTTTACTAGTAATAGAATATTTAAAACGTACCTGAAATCACACTATGTAAATGTACCTCAATACTTGTGGTTTTGCTTTTTGCTTCATGACAATATGTCTTTCTAAACCAACTGCATATGTGCAAAAAGTTGCTGAAATGTCGCAGATATTCGGGTCCAAAGAATCTACTGTTAAACGTATGTTAAAAAAGATGTGAAAATCTCAGTTTTAGAATAATTTGGCCTCTGAAAAGAAGGTGCTGAAATGTCGTACTCTTCATTTTGCGCCAAAATGTCGCGTGCCAATATGTTCGAATTCTGCAGCCTCTAACATGGTGGCAAAATGTGATTCGGAACTAGGAAAAGGACACGGACTTACTTCCCCTAGAATAAAACTAATTCTAAGAATGGGATCGACTTGTATTTTACATGATGCCTGGTAGGTTATTTAATACTTCTATGCTATTTTGATACAGAAAACATCAACCATCTCCTCCTCATTTTCATAGATTAGGCTGACAAACTTATGTCACATATAGAAACAGAGCACAAATCGCCGTCCGCTCGACATTGACCGACATACAAGTTCAGTTTTCTCTCTGCAAACGAAGGTCTAGCTGACTCTGAACTTGTTTACAGGAAGACAATTAATTATACTTTTCAGCCATGCAAGTTTGGTTTTTTGAACGCCATATATCACAAACAAATGAAGCAGTGAATCTGGACTGATCCGGAACTGGGAAAGATCCGGAACTAGGAAATTGACTGTATAAATAGAATGAACAACTGTAGAAATCTTTCTTTCTAAAACCCTGCGAATCGTCTGTAATCTTTGAAACATTTTATAGACCCGCTCTTCCGCTTTCCCGGGAAGAAAAAAAATGAGGCGCTCGACGGGTGTGACTCGCCAGTACGCTCGGTCACCACGGAGGACTTAATTTTCTTACGTCAGCTACTTGAGGGATGTAGTCATTTCCCCACCAAACCATGAAGTCCCCACCCCCCCAGTCATCTCCCCCCCAAATTGATCATCTCGCCCACCAAAATTTTGGTCATCATAGAGACGGTCTTTGATCATTGAACCGATTTGCCAGAACAGAGAAACTAGCCAGTTAATGGATTATGTAGAAAACACCTGAGATCCAAGTTTTGGCCTGTGGAGACATGGAGTGTGTTTGGTCTGGCTACCAGGACAAACAATGACTGTGAAGGGTGGCACAGGCGCCTGAATGCCTGTGCCAATGGTGTTCACCTCCCCTTCTACGTACTCATCCCCCTCCTCCACGCTGAGGCTTCACAACTCCCTATGCAGGTCCTCCTCATTGGGGAGAAGAAGATGACGCGCCACCAAACCAAAGACACAAAATGTAAACAAGCCACACTGTTTAGACTTTGGACGTCCTACCGGGATGATGACATATCGCTTAGTCAACTGCTACGAGAAACAGCAAAAATCAACGCTCCCGTCATCAGATAAACTTTTTTGTGCTAATTGCTTCAACCTAGTTACGGTACTTTTGCTGCATCATGTTGAAATTTTATTTTTAGTGCTTTAGTGTTTCATGTGTATGTATATTGTTTGTTTTATCTGTTGTTATATCATATACATGTAGTGCTTGTTTCATAGGTTTATGTCAATGTTGTTTTTTAGGTTCTTATGTCATAGCATTTGTTTTATAGATTTTTATATCATAATGTCTATTTTACATGTCGTAGTGTTTGTTTTATCTGTTTTTATGTCATAGGTTTGCCCTACCTGTTTTATGTCATAGCACAGGTGTCTGTAAGCCTAGTATAGGTTTTACTTGTATAATGTTTGTTTTATGTCTGATGCCATAGTATTGTACATGTCCCATGTCATATGCATCATATATGGAAATAAAGTATTATTATTATTGGCTTCAACTTCAACATACAAAAAAAAATGTATTTATATGCTCTACCATGTATTATAGTTTTTAATAAATGTATAATATTAACTTTTTATATAGAGTTTTGGTCCTACAGTTAATAATTTTTTTGTGGGGGGGGGGGGGAGATGGCAAAACTGGGGGGGAAGTGACCAAAAATCTTGGGGGGAGATGACCAAGTTGGGGTGGGGGGAGGGGAATGACCGGGGGGAGAGGGTTTTGGGGGGGAAGTGACCTAAATTCCTACAGGACCCTCTAATTGTTTTCTCTTTGAACACCCGACTTCCACTCTGCTAAAATTTGCGATTTTGATGATGATTTCACGTTTTAAGCCCAGTGCATGTGGAACTTCCTTTACGAGTTGTGATCATTTGGCTTGGTGTACGCTTCAATGGTATTTGTTAATGTTATCAATATCTCGTGGCTTCCCTGTTTACGTGAGTACCTTTATTTATTTGTTATGACTGATATAGCTCTTTTCAGCTACATGGGCATAGCAACTTTTACTATTATAGCTGAAAGGAGCTACGGAAGATCGTTCTTGGAGATCTTCCTATGCTGTGACGAGCGACAACACAGTGTGGGGCGACCAAGACTCCATTTTTCAACATCATTGAAACACGCCTCAAACGCCCTATGAAGCCGACGAATGTCTTTTTTCAGCTATTATCGTGTAAGCTGTTTTTAAAGAGCTACACATTACAAACAGTGTTGTTACCTTCGGTTGAACGCGCTTCAGTTCTCGTAACAAATGTTTGTAGAGCAAAATTGTGGAGCTCTGTTTTGCCGCCATGACAGCCAAGTGACATTCTCCATCAGTCGGGAAAGCACGATCTGTGCCTATTAATACTCCGCGTTCCGTGAAATACTCCGCACTCACGGAGAACTAACTAAATATCAGACCATGGCGGAGGGTGCGATGCAAGAAAATCTGAATTTGAGAGAAATATTCGACAGCGTGTGGGCAATCTGTAACTTTCTCCAAGATAGTAATGAGCCAACGAATTCAGAAGGCGTTCAGGTATTACACAATGTATTTGTTTCTCAAAACTGCAACGGAGCTGGAGGCTTGAATGAACTCACTGTTCAGTCTGCTGTTGTTGTTGATTCACACTGATCAACAACAACAGCAGACTGAACAGTGTCCATTCAGTGACGTATTTAGCTAAGATTCATAGCGTCTCCCTTCCCTCACCGCTATGCCGACGACAAATACATTTCCCTGTTGGTAACTCGAACATCTCCATGGCGCACTTATTATTACCTTTGCGCCTAGCCCGAAAACATCGGCTAAGGGGTCTATTTTTTTTTTATTTTTTTATTGTTGTTGCTGTGATAGGAATGCCACGCCCCCTTACCCTAAATTTACCTATCACAGCCAGAGTTTCTGGGTTACTTTGCGCCCTATTGGACCTTCATTAACATGAGAAAAAGGGCCGCCATGAATAAAAATACCATAATCGATGTTGTGATCATCATCCCCTGTATACACGGGGTCTATTATGATGGAAATGCCCATCTTCTTGACCCTCGATTTCAGTTGATTTTGAGGCTCCATAGGGATCATTTTAACGTCTGTAATTAATTTTTGACCGACGAATGGCCATTTAGTCTGCCAATTCTGTATTTTTATTCATGGCGGCCCATTTTCTCAAGTTAATGAAGGTCCAATAGGGCGCAATGGTAATAATAAGTGCGCCATGGAGATGTTCGAGTTACCACCAGGGAAATGTATTTGTCGTCGGCATAGCGGTGAGGGAAGGGAGACGCTATGAATCTTAGCTATGACGTATTGAGAATATTTTTTTTTACAGTGAGAGTAGTTTAGTAAATAAAAGGGCAATACAGTACACTTGAGAATAGTAGTGCCACTATGGCTGTGATTACGTATCACGGAGTGACACATTGTAGCCAAGTTTTCATGTCTTAATTCGTTCGTTCCGTCAGTATTCAATTTACATGTACAGTCTGAGACCACTAAGCTCCATGGACAGTACTGTACGACTCAACCCTTGTCACTCTCTGCGCATACATGTATTTATATCGAGTTCGGCAAACAGTTCAGCAGCCATGATGAGGTGGTGATGTGTCTTAAACATCAACAGCCGATAAAATTTTCACCAAGTACCGCCATCTTTCTCATACAGGTCACGTGATCAGTATGCTGCAAAACATGCCGATCATGTGACCCACGCAAAGATGATGGCAAGAAACAGGAGAAATTCAATTGACCGTTGATATTTGAAGACTTGACGGCAAAAACATCAGCTCCTCACAGCTATTGAACTGTTTGCCAAACTCAATAAAAATAGTGGACAGAGAGTTGGGAGAGGTTGTTTTATTGCCAGATAGAGCTACATGGTCCATGGGGCTTCGTGGTCCTAGAATATACATGTAAAATGAATAAGAGGCAGCATGGCGAAGTGACGAAACGAACGTAGACTTAAAAACTTGGCTATGACACATGATGGGGTACATTCCATTCGCTCCACATAGCAACTGGTGGCTGCTGGTACAGGATTCAGTCATTCCTTTGGTCACTGGAGATTCTCATATTCAGTTCTTTTTCATCTGCACTAATTCCGGTGGCCCAAAAGGAACTCACCCCAGATTCGAAAGGATCGAACACCATATATTGAGCTGTTGACAAATGCAAATTAATTAAATTATTATCCTATTATTAATGCTCACTGTTTTTTAATACCGTACTTACAGTATCTTATAGACTTCAGATCCACATTCAGTAATGATGATAATGATGATTTCTGTATTACCCACTGTGCGCCAAAATAATATCTCTATGTTTATATCCCACTTTGTGACTTCTTTTTTGGAAAAACACCCACATGGCACTACGGTTAATTTCAGTGACTTCAGCCGATGGTACCGTCATGGATCCACAACATTTTGGCTTGTGGCATTTCAGGACTTATGGTCATGGTGAACGTATACACTCTGTTTCAAATGAGAATCAAATAAATGACAGCTTCATCTTTCTTTTAATTTGTTCAGCCCCAACACATTACCGGAAGTGCCGCATGGTGTCAGTTCAATATAGAATATTAAAATGATGTGTTCTAATTGACCAATGGTCCCAAAAATCAATTCTCAAGATTTGCGCTACTGTAGCTGTGGAGATGCAGTCATTGAATGATTGTTAAAAAATATATTGGTCACTCAGTTTCGAATTGACGACCTATGCACTTTCAAAACGCAGCAGAACTAAGGGGACATAACTCATGGCTTAATTTCCTGCAGCTGGATGTGATGATTCCAGTAGCGTTCTTAAACAAAATGACGCTGGCAAGGCCATAGAATAAAGTTCATTTTTTGGTGCGAATATAATTGTCTTGTCTTTCAAAAGTGAAATATAACCAGGATTTGAAGTCAGTATTTATCAGTGATACATGGTATTCTAGAAAGAAGTCCGAGACATCGAATGAAAAAGTGAATTGTGGACTGATCGTGGGTCCACAGAATCTGTGCTATTGCTCAGCTATTCCTGACTTGGAGATATGATACCAGGTCAGTGTCTGAACAAAATCGAAGTTTGGACTGAATCATCAAATCTAATTTGCTTACTTATACTCTGATATGTTGTGGAACCTAAAGTGTAACTGTGGTACTTGTGTAAGTGCACGTCATATTCAAGACAACGATGTGAATAATAAAACGTAATGAAGTTTTCTCCCAACATTTCAATCGTAGTCTGTCTCTGAGGATTCAAAGGCAGCTTTCTACAGTGGGAGAGAGCTCTTCACCGACTCTTTTGACGTCAGTGATGACGTTGATGACGTCATAGTTCGAGCGTCCTGTACAGTCTGCGGGACATAGCGGCAATGCAGAGAATGGACAGATTTGCAACAGTGTTGCATTTTGTCGTGGTTTATAGATCCATAATAACGTCAGAAGTTCCGACATGCTTGTGGCGCTGTGCCCTACAATAACATTAATAACATTGAAATTGTTAAATTAAAATCATAAAACAAGAAACATAGTATAAATCTTATTATTTGATTCCCAAATCGTAAACCTGCTTCAATTCATGCCATTAATCTCCGTCAGGAAGATGATACAACGTAGAAAACGGAAGTTAAAACTAAAAGTTAGCTCCCCTAGCGGAGAGTTGTCTGCCCCTAGGAGAGCTCTCCCATCTATCCCAGCGGCATTACTATAAAGGCTCTGCCCAAATCATTCTAGTCCTCTATTCTCTGTTGTACCTCGACCAGTACACATCAAGGAAATGTTTATACAACCTGGGTTGTTGTTGTAACGCCCGTGTATCCTTATCAGTTATTGACTTGTGTTTCTTTCTTGTCGGGAATTCTTTCATTAGTATGTCTGAGATTCCGATTTCTAATGCATGTAGTTCGTGTGGGCAGATTTGGTCCAGTTTGGACGCCCACACGGTTTGTTTTGCTTGCAAAGAGTTGTGTTATCGGCAAGCGTCTTTGCGACGAATGTGCATTATGGGACCCGTTGACTTGGCAATTATGCCCAAGCTCGACGGGCTTATCTTTTGCAAGCGTCTGACGACCCGTCTCTTTCGGAAGTCGACAGACGCCTGTTGGAAATTGCTCTTGTAAATGTCATGAAAACTAACGAAGATATCGTTGGTATTGGATTAAATGTTTCCCATAGACTTAGTAGTCCGACCTCGCCCGCTTCTGAAATATTCCTCCAAGCGGGACAGTTCTACGACTAGATAAATCACAAATCTTAGACAGCTTTGCGTGTACAGGTATGGCAATGTCTGGGGTCGCAGCCAAACCGGTTCCTTTGTCTAGTTCAACAAAGACTTCTCGTCCCTAACCTACCGTGCCTGAGCCGCCCATTGTTCTCGTCGGACAAAAGAATGCAGTGGGGTCGCGTGTTATCTCGACTTCTCCATTGTCTATTGGTTTATCACACTCCGTTACCTCTAACGAAATAAACGTCGTCGTGTGTCAGTTTCTCCATTGCGGGTTAATTCTAACGCAGTTTGTCTAAATCCGTTTCTCGTTTTATGGTGGGTCGTTCGGACCTACCTTTGAGTGTCAAATTGCTGACTTGCGGTCTCCGACTATTGCGATGAATCAGCGATTCTATAATAGCGTAAATGACATGTTACGGGACTTCAATTTTAGAGGATCTGAGTTTGAAGGCTCATACTAAAGGACGGCGGAAAGGAAACATATGTTACAAGGCTTGGCGGGGGATAATTTGTGCCTAGATGTATTACTTGTGTAAATTTATACCGATTTCATATATTTGCAGGTACCCACAACGTCGTATGGTCACATGAATGTCGGATAATACTTCACGGCCGTCACGGCTAGCGAAAATCAGTCGGCCGCCATTTTGATTTTCGCTAGCCGTGACGGCCGTGAAGTATTATCCGACATTCATGTGACCATACGACGTTGTGGGTACCTGCAAATATATGAAATCGGTATAAATTTACACAAGTAATACATCTAGGCACAAATTATCCCCCGCCAAGCCTTGTAACATATGTCCTTTAGTATGAGCCGAGTTCGAATCCTGGGTGTGAGATTTTTAAGGCGCCGCACTTTGTATTCACATGTTCGTCGTTCTCATTCGCCTGTACGATGATTCTCGTTCTCCGGTTCGTAGCTCTCGTCCACCGGGGATTCTAGTACTATTTTTCGGCCTTCCCATTCTCCGGTATGCCGTTCTCGTACTTCGACTCGACGTTCTCCTACACCTCCACGCCGTTTGCCACGTCTTTCGGCCTCACCTTCTTATATAGGTCACCACGTTCGTCAGTCGCAGACTCCGTTTTTTCTTGATCATGCGGTTGTCCACGATTTGTCAACCTCTCGCTGAAGTTATATCACTCGTTCGCCCATTCCGGTTTCGTCGTGTTCATCTGATGATTCCTTTTCTTCAGTGAAAAGTTAGGAACATACGTCAATGATGGTTTTCCGGATAAATTGGATGCGCTTTTAGTTTTAGCGTTGGTGCCGGATATGCCGTCTGCTTCGAATAATGGTCTTTCTCGTATTAAATGTCAGACAAAAGAATGCTTCCTCGCCGTATGTTATCTCACCTATGTCATTTTTGTCAATGGTTCGATGGCGATTAAATAGGTAATATTTTGGGGATAGTTTTCTTTCACATTTCTGTCTTCTTTCAAAATTTTGTCTGGGCAAATTTTTAGACTTCACACGGTTGTTTTTCCATCTGCCATGTGTTTAATATCTTCGGACGTACGTCGCTAAATTAATTGGCTCTTGTCGGACTTTTTCAAAATTTTCTATATCTTGAAATGATTGCCCGACGATATTTTCTAAAAGTCAATATGAATCTCAGGCTTATCTGATAACACAGTCCTGCGTGATGGAGACAATGTGTATTCAATATCGCGTCTCCACACGAACAATGAGTTCGACCCGCTGTGTTTGTTGTGGGTTTTTACGGGCTCTCGCGACCTCGTTTGTTATTGCTCAATTTGTGACAGATTTGTATTTAGTCCCCGGCATTTCTGTAAGTCTGCCTTTTAGTGCTGAGCTTTTAAGGCCTATTGTGATCTCTACAATAAACGAACAGGTTTTGTTTCGTTGATTCATGAATTTTATGCATTGAGTTTGTGTAAATCTCAAGTAGGATTGTAAATAGTATCCTCACCGGCGGGGGTTTCGTCTTTTCCCGCCGGGGAGATCTGATACTTTATTTGCAGCCCGTCAACTTTCATGTTGTTGTTGTAACTTCTGTTCGGACTTGCAGTTTTGGTAGGTTCACCTTCATACATTCAGTTCCTTGGTCCTACCAAAATGTAATCTCTTGTTATATCAAGTATTATTACGTTGATTTTGATATCCTGTGTTCAAGAGAGATCTTACAGAGGTTTTATATGCCTTTCATGCTGACATGAATATGAAGCGTGATTGTTGCATTTGTGTTACGTAATCACAACTCAACCCTATTTACTACGACCCTTTGTCGCATCTTAATGAGCTTCTTTACTGATCTCTTTATGTAATTAAGGGTGTGTCGAACAACAATGAGATCACGTGTTGGTTTACGTGAGTGAGTAAACCTGTTCACCCACTCACCCTTGTTTATTGTGAAAGTGTGCTATTCTTGAAACACAAATTTCTGTCATTTACATTGTGATTTGTTTTGTTTCACACCAAGTTGGTCCCATCTGTATACTGTATTACGCTTATAATTCAGATGGAGTTATGCACTAATTTTAATTTCTTCCCTTTGAGAAAATTTAAAATTACTAGTGTGAGTGGGAATGTATTTGACCGGCCAAGGATCAAGCCTAATGACACGTAAGTCGTGAAGTCTGCTATGGTTTTTTTCTACCAAGTATGTATTACCGGTACAGTCTACTAGAGCATCAAACTGCTTTTTAGTAATGTTTTTACTGTTCTTCTTCTTCTCGACAAATTGTTCGTGCTAGGTCATTTCAAATTCTAAATTTTTGAATAACCTCACTTTCCTGCCGGCGAGAGACTTTAAATGTATTTCCTCTCTTCGGGAATTTAAAATTCTTTGAGGATCTTTCTTGGTTACCTGGAAAAATCTTTGTTCTGGATGTCGGTTGTGTGACTATTTGGGTTATAAATAGTAACATTGTTGTAAATGTTTAATATTCTCTCCATATAAAACTCCAGTACTGAATTTCATGTACAGGAGACAAATTACATCGGGAGCTAGAGGTCATAATGTAACCATGTTCACTGACACATTATTCATGTTCACTGACACAAAGATCCATAATCCCATTTATCTCATTGAGCTTACATTTGGTGATTAACGCTACAAACATTTAATGTGTTCATCTCTACTGCGTTTAAAGAGAAGGGAAATTATTACAATCAACTTCGGGGTTACTGTTGCAATGCCCTTTTTCGTTCGCACCTTTTACGACGTTCCATTACGTCATCTCGTTGTCCTCGTACTCTCGTACTTCGTTTTCTCGCTGTTACGTCGTGTACTTTTATAAGTTTGTATCCTGCTCCATTATGAGCATGTATATACATTAAGTTGTTGTGAATGAGGAAATCACTACGTTGTTTATCATATACAACGTTTCTCGCATTTTTCACATTACGCTTTCCTGTTACACCTTGACGACATTTTCTTTACGCCGTCATGTGTCTCTCATACACTTGTGCGGGCGGGAGTGGAAGTCCGTTCGTTTGGCGTCAACCTTCCACTTGTATCAATTCCTCTCGGGTTTTTCACATTGTGATTTACTTAGGTTCGTCGTTACTCTACGAAGAGAGTTCTGTTCAGACCTTGTTGATTCCAGTCTTGAGTTCAGAATAACAAAATTGTGTTGGAATCAGCAATATTTGGTCTAATACTGTTATTTGGAATAGGTCTTTGGATTATGGACGTGGATATTCTCTGAGGACGACGGCGGGATTGTGAATGACGGACTAGTCGCCTGTAATTGAATTCAGCACAGTGTTGTGTTGACTTTTGTTTAACACAGAACCATGTTGACTTTAACACACAAACATTGTGTTGAGATCCATTTACCTTAGGATTGTGCTTAAACAACACAATGTTTTTCGTGGTGTACTTGGGGGACAGTTTTTCGACTTTCTCCATCAAGTACTTTATTCCTGTATAGACCGTTGCACCAGTGGTTACCCTTTGACATTATGGTTCTGTCATCAACTTTAGGGTTGTGTATTTATATGTAGGACCTTACTCACTACGTTCGTTTTTCGGGTTCGGTCTCTGCAGCGGATTTATTTGGCCTGGTGCCGAGGACGTGATACCGTTTCCGACTCTGTCTCTATTTCCCTCGTAACTGACTTCCTCCTTCACCTTCACCAGGATAGGAAGTCTCATATTAGCACCATGGAAGGCTATCGATCTGCTCTGGCTAGGGTGTTACGTCTTACCTTTGGTACCGACATTAGCCTTAACGATAATATCTCTGCGCTAATTCGCGCCTTCGCATTACAGTCGCGTCGTACTCGCCAACTGTTACCGAAATGGGATATCGGTGTGGTTCTGTGTGCTCTGATTCAACCACCTTTTGAACCCTTAGAGTCCGTGTCTATAAAAGCTGTGTCTTATAAGACGGCCTTTTTGGCGGCGTTTGCTTTGGCGTCTAGAGTGTCTGAACTTCATGCTCTTGAAAGATCTTCTATGATCTGGACAGCGGATTGGTCTTGCCCATTCCTGAATTTATCGCCAAAAATGAGTCTGTTCATTCAGGTCCGTGCGCTCAACGTTCGTACTCCATTCCTGCGTTGTCAGACTTTGTACATGGCCTCGAGGACGATCTTCTGCTATGTCCCGTTCGAGCCATTCGCCACTATCTTACTCGTACCGATTCCGTTCGCGGCTCTCGGCGCCTGTTATTTCTGTCTCTTCGCCCGTCTGCAAGGCGTGACGTTACAAAAAATACCATTGCCGCATGGCTGAAGAAAACCATTAAGTGGTCTTATCAACTGGCCATTGACGCCCCTCCGCTGTTGTCTACCGCTTCTTCTCATGAGATTCGAGCCATAGCTACGTCATGGCCTTCATGGAAGAACTTGTCCCTCCATGACATTGTCCAGTCTTGTGCCTGGACGGCAAACTCCACGTTCACCATTTTCTATCTGAGAGATATGTCAGTCCAATCAGATAGTGTGACCACGCTTGGGCCGCTGGTAGCCGCCCAACACGTGGTCAAGTAAAATTTCAAAAAAGGGGGGGGGGGGCGGCATTTTGGATCACCACAGCAAATCAGACAACTTGCTGTATTATCTCATCTCATCTCCCATTCGTAACATATGCTAGAAGGAAGAAATAAGTCAGATGGCCGGCCAGGGATGCTCATTTCATCAATATAAAGGCCTGACACTATGGTGAGTTTTAAACTTTGCCTTAACTGCGGTTTGCTTGTGTCTTTCAGAAACTGACTTCCTTCTAGATGTCTCAGCTGGGTCACCTGCGTTTCAACTCAAAAGACCGAAGATCTGTTCCAGTCCTAGTGTCAACAGTAGTGATGACAGTACAGAGAGTTGACGGTTGCGCAGCCTGACCCAGAGAGCAAGCACGGTCAATTCCAACACATCCTTCATCACTCCAAGTATGGTGAGTTGACCTGAAGAGGCTTGCGGACTGAGAGTGGTGTGGACTTGGTTACCCTCTAAGCTTCGGGTAGTAATACGCTCTCCCCGTACTTAATGGTCGGACCAAGGATCTCCCTGTATGCAAGGGCTTGTGGCTGATTCCCCCCCCACGACATACAGTGCCTACCAAGGGGACCTTCTTGTTGCCTATCGTGCCCCGGGTATCCTACAACTTGGTGGAAATGTGTACCACACCACGAGCACAGCTACATGGATGGAGACACTCAGATAAGTAAAACACTACTGTATCAACTCCTTGAATTACCCTTTACGTCTGTGACCAGGGCTAACTTGTTGAGTATTAATGTCTCAGATTTATACCCATGTCTCTCGTTCCAGCGATTACTAGCCTGCTATGGGAGTTACCACAAGGCCGAGATTCCCGCCTCCATATGTTGGTACTGTGGCATGAATTGAAGCAGGTTTACGATTTGGGAATCAAATATCAAACATTTATAATCAATGTTTCTATTTGTTACCAAATCAAACCTGCTTCAATTTGATTGACCCTCCCTCCGTCCCCTCATGCCGGCCTTAAACATTACAGGTCTCGGTAATTACAATGAGAAAGAGGACTAGAATGATTTGGGCAGAGCCTTTATAGTAATGCCGCTGGGATAGATGGGAGAGCTCTCCTAGGGGCGGACAACTCTCCGCTAGGGGAGCTAACTTTTAGTTTTAACTTCCGTTTTCTACGTTGTATCATCTTCCTGACGGAGATTAATGGCATGAATTGAAGCAGGTTTGATTTGGTAACAAATAGAAACATTGATTATAAATGTTTGATATTTGGAAGTTTATCTTTAATATGACATACATTTGCAAAAGTACCACAGTTGCACTTTAACCAGAAGGGAGTCTGAGACCAAACTACCTTGGTCTGACAGTAGAATGTTCACTTGGTTAAACCAGGGTGGATCATTTGACCATTCATACTTCCACATTTATTCATCTGATACTCCTTGTTTGTATTGCAGATCAAAGTGAAAACAGGATGTTCCAAGTGTCAGTTGGCTATATTAATGGTGAACAAACTGGGACTGTTCAGTGACAACGAAGATATTGACGAGGTATCCACCAATGAAATAAGGTAAATGTAGGCTGATTCAAATAAATGACTTTTTCTTTGATTTTGTAAAGGAACTGATCTATTAATATTACTTACACAAGTTTGACATTAAATGTTTAATAAGTGTATGTGGTAATGATTTCAGGTATATATTGATGAGATATCCACCAATGAAATAAGGTAAATGTAGGCTGATTCAAATAAATGACTCTTTAAGCAGAACTTTTTCTTTGATTTTGTTAAGGAACTGATCTATTAATATTATTTACACAAGTAAGTAATTTGACATTTGACATTAAATGTTTAATAAGTGTATGTGATAATGATTTCAGGTATATGTTGTTGTCAGCATTGCTGGGCTATCTGACTATGAAGAACACAAGAGATGAGAGAATAAATGTGCTAACAGAAGCCAAGGTACATGCAGAATACTAATACGAGTTGTCACCCTTGCTCTGGCCTTCATCAGACATTTATTAATTAACGTCAAAACAGTTCATAATAATTTTAATTTCTGGCTTACAATTAATAGATCTTGGCTTACTGTGTTGATGTTGTATTCTGTAAGGTTGATTAATACCAAAATTAATTAACAAATCGCTTCAATTGATTTAGCACAGTCACTGTTACTTTTGAAATTAACCCACTGATAAGACTATGCTATATTTCCATGAGTGATAAGGGAGAGAGATTGTCTATATTATAAATGTGAACATACTTGTATGAAGTCCCAACGGCTTGCAATTTTTTTTACTGTTCATGACATTACCAGTGGGCAGAAAACATTTCTTAGAATGCTGATGTAAGAGGGAGCCTCACTGTCAAAATAGTGACATGGCTCCCACTTACATGAGAGTTGTAATCTCAGTATCACAAAGGCATGACTTTCTATTGAGAATGGAGTGGAGATTCATCAGAGGAGCGTAATAGCCTAGCAAGTAAAACTATAACGCAAGACTGAAGAAAAGCCAAACTTTATGGGGCCTAAATGTACAATGGCAGTATGGTGGGCATTCAAGTATTACATGCATTTAGAGGTGCAGATATAATCTGAATGATTAGTGATCAGGTCTTGAGGACCTGTATTGGCCAGGAGGTTTTATATTTGTGTTTTCTAAGAGAGATTGCCATACAAAAGTTCTGGTAACTAAAAAAGTTGAATTATTTTTCTATCTTTTTACTGGAAACTTACATGATATATATTTATTATACTCCAGGAGAGAATCCATACAAAAACTTGATAATGCATCAGTGATATGTCAGTTAATCATAACAATGTATGTTTCTGTTTCTTCCCACAACAGCAAAATTATGTAGACTATCTGAAGCTTTGTCTAAGCTATTCTATACATGAGACTGTGATACCAGACCTGGAGAAGGATGTCAATGGGGAAGATGAGGGAACAAAAACCAACACTCCACTACCTAGCAGGTACCTGTAGGCATTGAACGCTATCCATATTATTATGGGTACAATTTTCGAAAATTTCAAAACCATCCCCTTAAATTTGCTTTTGCTATTTGGCTTGAAAACACTGTTTGAATCGACAGCAGAATGTAACCAGTTAAAGAAATTAAGAAATTGTTATCCAGTTAAGTTTCAAGTTGGTGACTATCCCCTAGCTTTAAAATAGGTTATTACAGAATATTCACATTGTCTGGCAATAACATTTACAGACTGCCTCTGGTGATGTTAATAGCAACACCTTGCACACATATACTTAGCCTCTGATTCAACATAATTGAACTCCCAGTATACATAGTGGTGCAATAAAATGAGTTTAGAATGAGAACAAACAGAACAGATCTATGTAGTTCTCTCTCTGTTGTTGGAATATAGGTATGTAGTTATTTCCCCTTATTGTGTTTTGGATACATAGTTATCTCCCCTGATTGTGACATTGCTGCATCTTTTCACTTGATCTGAAAAGACCTCCAGATTTACAGGCTATGAACAAAGAAAGGGAAGCAAAGATTCGACGATTCAGGCAGCAGAAAGAGACAGAAGAAAGACTGAAGGAGTTATCTGAAGCAGTAGAGAAGAATAGTAATGCAGATGAGGAAGTCAAGGTTTGTTTATTTCACTAACTAATTTATCTGTATATTCAATTGGCACCAAAAGCTGATTGTTGTGTGATGTCGTCAATCCAGTAATCCTTGTGATCAGGTTTAGCTACTGTAAAAAAATTAAGCTTATTCTCCCTGATGATATCCTTGTTTTTGTTTGTGGTTTACATCATTCTGTCATTAAAGGTAATGCAGAAATTATTATTTCATTTTTATACGCCCGCCCAAAAGGCGGACGTATTATGTGATGGCGGTTTCCGTCCGTCTGTCCGTCTGTCCGGTTCTCGTGTCCGGTCTATATCTGGGACAGTTTCCTATCCACAGCTCCAATTTTTGGTGAGTGGATACCCTACGGGGAGACGATGTGTCGCGTACCAAAATGAAGGTCGAGGTCACAGGTCAAAGGTCACTGGCCTAACAAACAGGAAATCACTGAAGTGTTCGTGTCCGGTCTATATCTGTGAACGTTTTCTATCCACAGTTGCAATTTTTTGTGAGTGGATACACCAGGTGGAGACGATGTGTTGCGTACCGAAATTGGGGTCAAGGTCAGAGGTCAAAGGTCACTGTTGCTAAAAATCAGGAAATCATTGATCGTTGACAGTTTTCTATCTACAGTTCTAATTTTTGGTGAGTGGATGCCCTAGGGGGGGAACGATGTGTTGCATATTAAATGTAGGTCAAGGTCAGAGGTCAAAGGTCAGTGTGATTGAAAAATCAGGAAATCGTTAAAAATTTCTAAATTTTTGTGAGTGGATTCAATAGGCGGAAATGAAGTGATGCATACCAAAAATTAGGTCAAGGTCAAAGGTCACTGACCCCAAAATTAGGATATTATTAAAAATAACATTTTTTTGTGTCAGTAGATACATTAGGGGGACACAATGTGTCACATACCAAAATGTAGGTCAAGGTCAAAGTTCCAGGTCACTGACCCCAAAATCGTGAAATTGTTAAAAATCATGATTTTTTTTGTGTCCATTGAGAAATTGAGGGGATACGGTTTGTCATGTATCAAAATTTAGGCCAAGGTCAAAGGTCAAGGTCACTGTGACCCCAAAATCAGGAAATCATTGAAAATCATGATTTTTTTGTGTGCATTGATAGATTGAGGGAAGACGATGTGTTGTGTACCAAAATTGAGGTCAAGGTCAAAGGTCAAGGTCACTGTGACCCCAAAATCAGAAATCATTAAAAGTTACATTTACATATGCCTGTCGAAGACGAGGTCGTGTAATGCGATGTTGCGTTCTGTCCATTCATCCATTAACATTTGTCGTCCATGCGATAGCTCTAGTTTCAAGGTATGGATTGGTACCAAACTTTGAGTATACCTTACTCGCATGGCAAAATGGAGCCATACATATGAGATCAATTTGTCAAAGGTCTAGGTCGCAGTCCCCCAAAACTGAATCAAGCTTAGCTGACTAAATGTGTTGGAATATTGTTGGAATATTCGAAGTTCTTTCCCCTGCATTTATATGGTATCGGCCTGTGGAGTTGTCTCCCATGTTTGAAACGCTTCATTTAGTTAAACTATTATGAAATAAAAACCATACATTTACTAATTTAATGGGGAGAATAATCCTTTATGAACTTCACACCTGTTTATTAACAAAGGTTTACTTCATCAATTTCTTCTTCCTTCATGAAAAATTTGTCTGAAAGGAATCCATTTGCAGGAAAACTACTATTTTCTTGTGTTTGACTATTGTCGATTTCAGTGAGGGATATGTGAGCTCTCAGCTCTTGCTTCAAGGTCAACTAGTTACCAAGAGTTAAGCTCATTTTAGTTTATCATTCAATATAAGATGTGATTCTCATAAGCAAAAAATTGTAGACCTTTCTCTGAATTGCTAGATCAATTGAAATCAAGGCTATTAAACAACCTTGAAATTTGGACCAATGTAATTCCAGATATACGGGCGTATATTGAAGCCCCTTGGGCTCTTGTTTGCTTGGAAACCAACATTTATCAATATTTTGGAGTAAAACAGTATGATCAGTCATTTATTTAAAAACCAGAACAAAGAATTAAACAACTTTACATTTGCAGACCAGTGAGACCTGAATAATTTTTCCAAGTTTACGATCCGAGCTTTGTCACTTCATCTGTTTCATCATCACTTACTTGAATGGTTTGAATACTTGTCTGTCGCCTAACTTCTACATGTACATGCTGCCAGTCGGTTTTACTGGCTCGGTTCATTTCAGTGGAGGTCCCAGTCTTTGAAACATTCATCAGTGATGATACAGTCATGCCTGTTTCTCATTAAAGACATGATCAAAATATTTGGAACGTGCCCTATTTGCCATATCCATATTGAGAATAATATCACCCTAACTTTGCCCCAACTGCACCCGAGCTCTCTAAATTGATGCCCCATATTTGCTCGTAATTGCACCCCACTGTAGATCATTGAAATTGCTAGAGAGCAGAAAGTCAATCTCTTTTATTCCTCTTATTTCAGAGAGATTATTACCTGACTTTATTGAAGTACTGGGTTCACAAAAGCATTGATGAAATTAACAGTATTAAAGGTAGGAAACCAAAGTTCTGTAACCTTCTTCGGAGAACAGTCTTTGCATGTTTATTTAATAGCCTAGATGCCAGATCCATTAAATACCAGTGAATATGGACTGAGTGAGCTTTCACCAGGAACAAATATGCTGATTGTAAGAAAACGGATGGAAAGATATCAAATACAATTGTCATATGTCAAACCTTTCACATTTTCGCACCCAATATTTTTTAGCCATTTTTCGAAGAATTGGGCACATATGCTACTGTTTTCCATTGTTCTCCATAAGAGCCCAGCTTATACATGCCAGGTGAAGGCACTTGTGTGTAAACATTGCAGATCGGGCATATGGGCTATTGATATTTTCCAAGTATTTGGGACTGAACCGTAAGCCAATTTGGGTGTCGGGAGAATTCTTTGCTGCATAATCTAACCCTAATGAGAGGTTCATCCGTTTATGCGAGA
This sequence comes from Hanleya hanleyi, assembly GCA_036873755.1. Taxonomy (NCBI): domain Eukaryota; kingdom Metazoa; phylum Mollusca; class Polyplacophora; order Lepidopleurida; family Hanleyidae; genus Hanleya; species Hanleya hanleyi. Next base: position 58,954 of record JAVTVY010035178.1, on the reverse strand, counting down.
ATGTTCTGGCCTGTATTGTCTACATTTGAAAAAGACTATTAGGATTTTGACAGTGATGTGTATCAGACTAATAAGTCTCATTGGATATACCAAAATGACATTGAAATGTCCTTGAAAATACATTGAAATCTTGTGTATTTAATGTGTATGGACCCTGTATCTATTCTATTAGACCCCATGTTTATGTGTTTTAAAATATGAACTTTTGCAAAAGTGAACAAGCCCACAAACCTTGTCACTGACAGGTACATGTAGTACATGCGGTCACCTGCTTCAGCGTAATTTTCTCTTTCATCTGCAGTTTATCCTGAATTCTGGAAAAATGATGAGTAATTTGTAGCATAACTTTCAGAAAATGTGTTATTTCATGGAAATACAGTCCACGAGTCGATGGAGATCACATTGATTTGTATATTTATTTGATACAAGGTCCAACTACTTGTGCATGTTGGTGCCCTCGATTTGATAGAAAGTACCAGAAAGAACTAGTATATTGTCTCTGATAACAGTGGTAATATTATTTCCCCTGAATGTTATATTGGTATAGTTATCTCCCCTGATTGTGACATGACTTATGGTCCGAGGCTTTCAAATATAATCAGAGATATTAATTGTGACACTTGAGATTGTAATACATTGTCCTGGAATGATTTCATCATGTCAACCTTCAAACAGGGCTGCCTCCTGTTTGGTCAATTGAGTCACCACTTAATTATGTAGTCCTGTACAAAAACATTTCGCAAAACCTACATCTTAAAAGACAGAGTCTATCAGCTGAGTATTACCAAGATATTAAATTTTTCACACATATGAATGAGCATGTGCATTTGATTTTGATAAAAAAATGCATGGGATGTTGTCCATACAAGTGTCATATTTGACGAGTCTAGTGATTGTTTGGTGTGGGCACCATGTCGATTTGTCATCCATGCACATAGAACAACTGGGCGCAGGTGCGCAGAAATACCTGAATAGATATGTTGAGTGTGTTTTTGTGGTGATTGATAGGGAAAGTTTAATTAGCTAGTGCTGGTTAAGAGATGCATTCATATATATCCTGTTATGATGCCACTGGTGAATAAAAAATTCTATGAAAAAATCAATTCCAATCCTTGGATTTATATGTTTAAAAACTAAAGTAGTAAAATAAATATGGAGTGAGTGAGAGGCAGTTGATATATACCTAAGTTCAAGGTGAAGAAGCAGTCTGCCATAGGCATTCTGCCTGTTAAAGCAACAAATAATTCGAACACATCCAATTTTTTTCTAGAATTGGCGTTGAGATTAATTCGAAAGTGGCAGATTTTTGAAGTGGCAACTTTTCATCTTCCTTTCATGAATTATTAGGGAATTTACCATACTAGAAGTTTTTACCAAAACTCAATATTCCATAAATTTAGAGAATAAACAAATATGAACAAACTGATAATGGTGGTATATCAGGAATAATAGGCAAATCCGATCAAATATCAAAATTTCAAGTTGGTCAAATAATCCGACCAACATTTCTGAGCTTTATTTCGGCCCTAGACGGCTCCTTGATCGATCCGAAAATGTTAGTACGTTGAAATGTGTTTAGAAAATTGTCCCTGGAGTCCAAACAATGGCTTGAATGGAGAAAGGTAGGCTTGAGTTTTGGTCGCCTGGAGACTGTGCTTCTCACGAACTGTTTTTCTGCCCGACAAAATGACTCCAAATATTGATGGTCATGTGACATGAATTAAAATTGGTTCCGAATTTTCATTTGTACCAGGAAATACGGAATTATTATCAACGAAAGAACCCATTCTTGGAAGTACCAGGCAACAAATTAGAAGTTCGTATCTATTGCGGTTCAATAGTTATAAGGTTTCCAAAAATGAGCCAGCCCCGTCATGTAACACAACATTAATTTTATTGCCAACACGGAATGCCTTGAGTGCTACAGCCGAATCGCTATAGCGAAATTGACAGCGACCATTGAATAGATTAAATCAACAAATGACCACAAGCAGGGCGAGAGAACCATTTAGCGTCTTAATAGTTAGGGAAAATTGTTTTTTTAATATCTCTAAACCTATCAAAGCTACATTCCTGAAATTTCACAGGCATATACATATATATATTCTCTCAATGTCCTGTGAATATGGTGCGGATTGAAGTTGCAGTTTCGCCATGGCATCAAAAAAGTGAAAATTTCAAATTTTGTCAAATATCTCCCATACTTTCTGGTACCTTTTTTCTGTTCTAGTTCTTTTCTGTGACGTCATGTAATGACCTATATTTATATGCAAATTTCAAGTCCGGGTGAGGAATAGTTTTCTCATGACAGCCCTTCATGTGTGAAAATGTAAAGGATAATTACTCTGGAACCAAGGTCAAGGTCAGGTCAAAATTGTTTTGACTTCATTCTTGAGTGATGGGGAACATCTGTGCTGAATTACAGATTCCTAGTCCTTATACTTTTCACAGAAATCAAGTACATGTAGATCACTTTTGGTATCAGGTGATATTCAAGGTCAAGGTCACATCGGATCGTTCTGTTTTTACTGTCAAACGAAAGACCATCGAACGTTCTTTCATGAGTTCTAGTATGATGGCTGCCAGTGACCTGCTTTTCAAGTAAATGGAAGCCGTATTTTCGACATTCGAATGCATACTGCTCCAAAGGTCAAGGTCATGACCGACATCTGACACTCTAGATCAACTCGGGATGTCACGCATGTCAACTGACCCAGTTGGCAGACTGATCGCATCAGCCGTTCGAGTGTCGTCCATCAAACTTTGACCTCATATGGGCACGATTCTACAGGTCAAAGGTCAAATTCAAGGTAATTTTAGGACAAGTCTTCATAAATGTTGCAAGACTCAACTCTGTAACTTCCGCTGTTATGAAATGGCAGGATGCGCAAAATAGATAAAGGGATGCAACTCCTTTACCCTGTTACGTAACACTCTGAATACCGGAACTGGAGCTTGGCCATCCATAAAACTTACGAACTGTAAAGTTTCCCACAGATATATTGTATAATGTAGGCTGTAACCCTCCAACACGAAAGGCATTATCAGGGGAGAGAACTCAGAACCTGCAGTCATGACCTACTTATTTTATGACTCAATTTGTTGAAGATGATATCAAACATCTATATTCTAGATTTCCGCTGCTCGTTCTTAACCGTTGGACCAATATTCGCATTGGCAGTTTTGACTTTACTGCCCTATTAATCAATATGTCAAGGTCAAGGTCACTTTTGGATACAAATACGCACATCTTCAGACTTGGGTCTAAACCTGTGCCGAATATCTAAGCTCTATCTCAAAAGGCTTCATGTCGTTTTTCCGAAAAGAAAAAAGTGCTTGGAATAATAAGAAGAAGAATAATAATAAACAGAATAACAATAGGTCTATTCCATTAAATTTATAGACCTAATAATATATGTTAGGCGGCAATTGATCGATGCAACCTAGTTCTCAAAATTATTGGATTACAAAACAAATTTCAATCCTAGATCATTGTCATTAACAAAAGCTATGTATCAGTGATATATTTCATTAGTTCGAAACAATCTTAGTTTTGTTTATTTTCAAGTTTGTTAGTTCACTGTGAACAGGTCAAGCCAAAAGGAATCCTACCTGAGAAATCTGACAGGTCTACAGAGGGAAAGAAATCTTCACTGCCCGTTTTGACGTCAAGAGATGACGTTAATGACATCATACTTCAAGCACCCTGCACAGGCTGTGGGACGTCACAATTATGCAAAGAATTGAACAGATTTGTAACAATGTTGCGTTGTGATAATGAATTTGTTCCATGATAACATCACAATTAAGTTATACTTGTGGTGCTGTGCACATTAATAACATTGAGAACTTGCCACATTTACACTCTAACATACCCCACTCAGGTTGCTGCCGGCACAGTTAATATAACAATGCACTTGTCTGAAATAGTTGAAAAATCTGTTTTTGTAATAGATGGGTAGCTTACATGTATGTGAGAAAGTTTCAGACAATCTGAAAATAAAATGTCATTTTTCTTATATTTCTACAAGCGGTAGAACAAAACTTCAACATTCAAAATAAAGGATAAAATTCAGGGGTCACCGGGCTTAATTTTGTATAATCTAGGAATTTATGTGATGCACTATAATGGTTTAACCCAAATCTAATGTATGGGATTAGATCGCAATTCTATGAAAAGTGCCTCTATTTTGATAGAAAAAGCCAATATTTTCTAAGAAGTTAAAATGTCATATTCTCCGAAATTCCTCACTAGTTTTCTGAAACAATACTGAATCGCAAAATCTAATAAAAATAAGCAGTCAGCAGGCTTCCCTTCAAGACATTAGGATGCCAACATGGAAAACCATGATCATGAGGCCAATTTACCATGATTTCGCTAAGTCAGTTTGCCATCATTACTTCATTGACGTCGTATTCCCTCAAATTTGGAAAAAATATTATCCAATTCAAAAATACTTTCACAGTTTTTCTTTTAGAACCTTGTATTTTCCTTTTCAATTAAATTTCTTCTAAATATCGCTCTTCTGATAGATGCATAGAAACATGTTCAGCAGACGTAAACTTGTCCGGAACCTGCTATCTGCCTAAATACATGCTTATTGTAATTCATTTTATTTTACAGATGAAATACCGATTTTAGAACACATGGCAAAGCTCAAGCTGAGTGGAGCTTCAGGGGATAGTAGCCATGGTAGCAGATTAGCCAGACAGACGCCGAGACAGGTAAAATGGACTACATGTACTCTGGAAATTTTTCCATCAAAACATGGTCAATGATTGCTTGCAATGTCACCACAAGTAGTCTGTGTCAGTAGTTACCTAATAATTTTGTTTACAAACAAGTTGACTTGGTGAAGCGATGACAGGTGATGATATACTCAAAGCATCTTTAAAGTGCTGGATTATTCGGGTGTTAATCAGTGACCACTGTTCAGTAAATGACAACTGCTAATTGCCATCTTGAATTTTTCCAGCACCTTCCAAAATGGCCTATAGTTTTGGACACAACGAACCTCAAATCCTTTCTGGCAAGATACATTTCATGCTTGGCATCATTTGAGACGGACATTAAGTCTACCAGAAGTAAATGATATAGTAAATGAACCACAACCTTCGTTTTTTATCCAACATTGGTACAACAATAATATTAGGTACATTCGTGACATTCTCGGACCCGATGGTACTTTTTTATCATTCCATGATATAAAAAGCACATACAATATCAGATGAACCTATTTAGATTATATCCGTGTGGTTTCAAATATTATTAGAAAATGGAAAACTGAGATACGTCAAAAATATGAAGATGTTTTCTTGTATACTCCAGTTCTTGATTTGGAAAAAACTTTTGATAAAACAAACAAAAGGCTGTAGACTTTTCTACGATGTACTTAATAAGGAAGATGGAATAGTGGTAAAATCGGCAAATAAATGGGAGTAAATTCTAAATGAGAAAATTGACTGGACGAATACTTATAAAAGTACATTCTCCAGGACTGGATACACAAAATTAAGAAATCTGCAGTATAAGATCTTACACAGGAGTTTATGTACAAACTCCTACTTACATAGGATTTTTCAACAGATCCTTTAATGATGGATAAATTGCTTAATGATCATGTTGTAAAATGCTTATATAAATATTGTGAAAATTATTTAAGATCAGAATTCAAATGAATAGGTCAGGAAGAATTTCAGTTGTGATCTGGTTATCTCCCCTTGACTGGTGATGCTGCATACTGGGTTACTGCCAGTGCTATCAAAGCTATCATGTGGTCCATTTCTCTATCGTCATGCCTATTTGTGGCATACTCATGCAGGGCTTCAGATTTCCCTAATGTGGGAACATCCTCTGTCCGGCTTGGCAAATTTATTTTTAAGATGGAATCCAAACCCAGAGTAGGGAAAATATTGAAAATCCACAAATTCAGGCAAATGATGTAGGCGTAAAATCACTTTGATACACATATATTTTCGACATACTTTATATAAAACATTGGCTATTTTATTGAAAACAATTTCTTTTATTGCTCAAATGCTGACATTTCATTGGAGATACTTCCAACTTTCTCAAAGCTTATGTACAATCTGCAGACAGGAAAATATATATACATATCAAGAATAATCAATATATTTAGAAGCATCTCCAATGAAATGTCAGCACCAGAACAGTGAAAGGAAATGCTATCCATAAAATTGCCTTGTGTTAAATTAGGTAGGCGCTAGACAATATTTTACTTAAATGAAGTATCTACCTAATGACTATATTTGTTCCATGTCCATAAATTTGTTGTTACACTGAATTTGCAGATATGATGAATAGAGAATAGGTGGGTCAAGGAATATTTGTTTCTGATATCTTTGTCTTTGTAATGAATATTCTGGGGGTGGGGGTTGGTGGTGGTGAGATTCTTCAACAGATCCTTATATATTATTTCAAATGGAAATTGACTTGGGGTGTCAATTCTCCCGATTTTCGATCGAATTTTGCTAACATTCGGATCTGCCCAGCAGAAATCTACGAAGGGGTCTGATTTACTCACGCAAAGTCTTAACATGAATGTCCTATAAATCTCCAGATGTGGCTCACCATGATTGCCTTAAATGTCTGAAAACATCTGAAAAACAAACCACTAGTTAACGTGGATGCATGAACCGTCGACCAGCATATCATACACTAAGGATCCCAAATTAATGTCAAGTGTACTGATAATCATGTAAATTTATGTCCCATAAAAATATAAAGCCACGCATTATCACTTTTAACACTGAACGTGACGCATGTTTTAGTTAGGCCTTTTTTTTTTTATTAATTGGTTTACGGATTTTTCTGGCAAAAATGTCCAGATGGAGGATGGAAAAAAATAAAAATAAAATCAAGCCTCCACACTTTATTTATTTTTACTTTCTGACAAACTTCTTAGACACGAGAGGGCAGTCAAAAAAAAAATGATATGTCAAATCCAGGTAATAGCCAGTGTAATAATTACAAGACATTTACCAAAAGATCAATGACGGACGTTTCCTTCAACCAAGCAACAATATCAGTCGCTTTGCGTGAAACCAACACTTCAATAGGGGTGTTGACAGGACAAGTCATGTTTCCTGCTGTTATTTTGGACAGACAGGCCGGCAGATATGTCGTCAGTTGTCACTGATCTCCTTCAAGACCAAGTCCCCCACCGTCCCAGCAGTTACTGGACCGACAAAGCCCTTCAAAAGGACGGTCGCGTCCTGTCTAAGAGTCAGTGAAAACCACCGCGAAGCCGAACCCGCCATCTTGGCTTCAAACACTGCGCCGTTGAAATGATGTCATGTCTGGCCCCCGAACTACAGCCGAAGGTAACATGGAAGTCGGAAACCACCACCACTGTAACCAAGGGAAGTAACCCGCCTCCAAGACCAAGATGTCTGCAGAGTGTGAGAGTGTTGAACTCGTGCGAACTCGAGCGTGAAGAATTTATATAAGATGTTTTACGCACAGCAAGTATTAAAATGAGACCAATATTGCGAATTTTATGTTTTTATTCTTCCGACAGAGAGGTCAGCAAATGTGACACGTCGGCGGATACGACAGAAATAAAAAAAAAATCGAAAATCCAATTTTATTTTTATTTCACTTTTGGCAAAATGAAGGTCGGCGGATCCGTAAACCAATCAATAAAAAAAAAAAGGCCTTATGTAGTTCTAGTGATGTCATGGGTTTTTTTCGAATTAGAGTGGTTACCTCCCCTCTGTGTTGTTGCAGTAGACAGGTTGTGGCCGGCATCATCAGTTCAAAATTCTGTCTGGATGTAGACTCATTCTCCACATTGCGGAATGTCTGAATAAAACAGACCCGGAGAAGACTACCTGAATTGCAATAACCAATCCAGTTGCCGGAATTATCAGCCAATAAAATTTGAATTTGTATTCAGTCCGTATCAACAATGAAATGAATGCTGGCCAATACCTGTCTACTGTATGGATATACAGGGTAGGCAATGTGTCTATTTACGAATCTGCCAGTCATATCTTGACTGGTCACATGATCCATTCAGAAGGCACATGACCTCGTATAACTTGTCCAATCTGCCACCCGAGATCCCCAGTAAGTTGTGATACTGAAACATTGAAATACGGTATTGCATGGGTACATAGATGAAGGTTTAAGTCCGAAGAGTTTCAGTTGATGATTGGTTTCTGTTCAGAGATGAAAAAAAAACACAAAATGAGGACTATCATGATCTCCATTAAAAAATCTGTTAGCATTAGTGGGGAGCAATGTTTGAGTCTAATGTATCAGTGTTGATCACCGAAAATATGTCCGGTATATTGAGGAAGGTTTTCTATATTTATTTGATCAGCAAATCATTTCTATGGGTGGTTGTATTCCTATAAATTCATTTATATGGGTACTCGGAAAACAAAATTCATTTCTCCTCCCACCCCCTCCCCCCCACACACACAGCCTTATTGAAAGTGATAATGAAAAGTAATGACTGTATGACACTTAATTGATGAAGAATATCCCTGAACTTATCTCAACATTGAATTTAATGCTAAAAAAATATATATATATATAAACAAAGGAGGTGTTCACTTTAGATGGATTTTGCCCCTTCAGCGTCGCCCCCTGCTGGTCTACTGTCCCACTCCAAGCTGACAGGTATATTGTGTCGTAATACATGTAGTCTGGTATTTCCCAACTCTGTGTCAGCCCTTTGAGGCCAGTCTGATGGAATTTCCAGTTCTTATTCTCATACAGTTACCATACACATTCTTATGAACAACACAACTATTTACTATGAGCAGTAATCAGTCAAAATTATTATATCAATCAACTAAAAAACTTTCTAATGTTTCCCAAAAGTTTGGCACGGGTGTAACAATAAGTAAGGAAGTCACTGCAAAGGAAACAATGACACAGGCATAAACAGTTAGGAATGCAAAATGTCAATCTCTTGTTGAGGGTCATTTCCTGAATAAATTGTATGTTTTAACTTTTAGTTGCAATAATGCAAGCATCTAAATTAGCAGCAAATGCTGAAATAACAATATCCATATGGTAGTGTTGACACATTGACATGATTGAAGAATAGCTGTATTGCTGTGAACCAGGAATTTTCTGTTATTGATCTAATTTGAAAGCACAATTTTCACCTTATTACTTTTCCCTTCATAGTTACACTTTTATCTTTCTGCTTCCCTCCCACGAGATACTCCTGTGTAAATAAATTACATGAAAATTAAAACTTTTTTTTTTGCTCTGCTGGATCGTCACAATATTCATTGCTGATCAAGTGGGATCAGTTGTTTTGTATGTGGAACTGTGTTCATGAAGTTTTATAGCATTTGTGATTATTTGCCTTTCGCTATTTTTATTTCACATCACTATTCTATATTAAAGACTAAAATCAAGTTGGAAAAAGATAACAGAATATGTTTTTTCATGAATTGAGGATTTGAACCCATATTTGAGGTCTAACAGTCAGTTTTTCAGGTCAACATTTTAAAAATGTTTAAAAAAAATTGTTAGTCATGTTATGGGTACGAATATTCATGTAGCTGTGCTTGATTATAGATAAAAATGAAGTAAAAATCTCCAGTAATGCAAATCAATAGTTTTGATAAGGGGCCTTTTTGTGGGTAGGGAATGCACATTATTTTAAGGATGGCCTAGGACATATGCTGCTGAATGCTCTGAACTTTTATTAAGGTATATCTCATGTAAGGGAGATCTTTAAGTGTGTCACACATCAATCTGATTAAAATTATATCCTAAAAGTGTTGTGGCCTTCATGGAGAATAATGACATACCTATGTGTTTTGGATGTCTAACAGTCAAAGTTCTGTGAAATGGCACAGATGGCCAAAAAACAAGATGAACATATTATTGTTTCCACGATCCACTTCCATGAGTGAATCTGAACATGTTGGCTCATCAAGAATGGCAGTTATAACCAGTCTAGGTGAGACTGAATGATTCAGATTTCTCCCCTATCATAACACTGAAGGAAGCCACTCTCCATCAAAGTGAGCTTCCCTTGTACATCAGTTGGCCAGTACATGTAATTTGAACCTGAGGTTGCTGGATTTAACCCCCTGTATACCTGACCTCAGATGGGAGATTGATGACGTTATCTGTCCATTGTATGATTACAGTCGAGCAGACCATTCATATTGACCAAGAACAATCTACAGAAGGGTGTGTTTGGTCTGGGTTATCCAGGTATTCCCACCATGACTATAGAAGAGTTCTGTGAGAAAAAAGTACAGGATGGAACATTTAAATTACAGGGGTAAGATTAACAGTTTACATCATACAGATCGATGCTGACTCATACTAGCTAAGAATATATGTTATATGATTCATCCCTTGAGCTAATTTGTAACATTCTCCATGATTCATCACTTAAGGAATGATGCTATTTTTTTTATTTTAACAGATCTTATAAAGATATGACTTAATTTATCCATAGCAATCAATGTTGTGCAAAAAGTTGAACTGTGTTGTAACCCTAATTTGCAAAGATTAACTATTGTGTTATAAATTTAAACAGTAATCAATTCTTTCAGGTTGGTTGATATTTCATGTCCCTCACAATCCCTATTCAGTATTTCATATAATCATAATGTTATTGGTATCAAGACCTGCTTTAGGAGCCGATGTAGTCATCTTTGATCTCATTTCCCAAACATCTTCAATTTGAACTATCAAATTTTCATGGTCACACTCGCCACGTTGATGTCGATTAACAAAGCACCCCAGTCTTCTATTCAAAAATAAGCTGATTGGAAATGCACTTAACCCTACAATCAATTTGATTCTGTGTCTGGACATGGGTCATCAAATGTGAAATATTTGGGGGTAAATTTAGAATATTACATCTCTGTAGCATCATTAGTGTTTAGGAAATCTGGGTCGTCTAGTGAAAAGAGACTTCCCACTTTCTAGGTCAAGGCCTTATAGTTTTTTTTTTCTCAAAATGACCAACGGATTGACTCCATTTACAGCATCAATTGAAAAGATGTCATTAGCCTAGTCTTCATTAACCGATAGAATCCTTATGAGTGAGAAAAAGTGTCAAACCAATGTCGATTGAGTGTTGTGTGACTGCAAACTTTTACTAAAGTACAGTCAGGTACATAAAACTGAACTTGATCAACTGCTAGTGCAATCTATTATAAAAATCAAAATTAAATCCTATCTGCTCCCCCATTTGGATATGTCGCATGTAAGATCTAACCAGCTTGCAGTAATGCGAGTGTCAACCAATCCCGAGAACTCTTCATAGTGCTTTGAAGGGAACATAATGGTAGGGGATTTTTGGTTAGCTCAGCCAAACCATGGTCCTTGGCATAAATCTTGGGTTAAAGTGGAGATGATGACCCTATCCCCCCTCCCTGACTGCCAGTAAGGTAGTTAAAATGTGGTTGCGCTGTCACAAGACTATCAAATATTCATGACCTGGGCTCTGAACACCAAATTCAATTGAAATCAGTAAGATCCTACATATCGACATATATATTGAGGAGCATTGATGGGATATTCATTTATTAAGGTTCCTGCTAGTGTGGCTGGACCTATACTGTGAATTTTATCCACTTGTAATTGTCAGTGAGAGTTTACAAAACTGGGCGATGGATCCAGAGAAAACAGTAGCGGAGGTAGAGAAGGAGGATATAGAGAAGGAAGAGAAATTAGACAAAGATGACCCTGTGACCTTGATACGAGAGAGGAACTGGGATGAGTGGAGGGATGGTGAGTCAGTTTTATAGGCTCCTAAATCACCTTGTTAGACTTGGGCTTTCCTGGAATAATTAGGTACTTAGTCACTTATAATTGGCTAGAGGTTATATGAATGATAGGTGACTTGGGGGATAGGTGTGATATGAATAATAGGTGACTTGTGGGATAGGTGTGATATGAATAATAGGTGACTTGGGGGATAGGTATGATATGAATAATAGGTGACTTGGATAAGTGTGCTATGAATGTAGATGACTTGGTGAACAATATATAAATAATAGGTGACTTGATGAACAGGTGTGATATGAATGATAAGTGACTTGATGAACAGGTGTGATATGAATGATAGATGACTTGATGAACAGGTGTGATATAAATGACAGGTGACTTGATGAACAGGTGTGATATGAATGATAAGTGACTTGGTGAAGAGTTGTGATATGAATAATACATGTAGGTGACTTGGGGGATAGGTATGATACGAATAATAGATAGATGACTTGGATAAGTGTGCTATGAATGATAGATGACTTGGTGAACAGGTATGATATAAATGACAGGTGACTTGGTGAACAGGTGTGATATGAATGATAAGTGATTTGGTGAACAGTTGTGATATGAATAATAGGTGACTTGGGGAATAGGTGTGATATGAATGATAGGTGACTTGAAAGATAGGTGTGATATGAATGATAGGTGAATTGGTGAACAGCTGTGATTTGAATGATAGGTGACATGAGGGATAGGTGAAATGTGAATGATAAGTGACTTCGGGGATAGGTGTGATATGAATGATAAGTGACTTGGAGGATAGGTGTGATATGAATGATAAGTGACTTGGAGGATAGGTGTGATATGAATGATAAGTGACTTGGAGGATAGGTATGATATGAATGATAAGTGACTTGGAGAATAGATGTGATATGAATGATAAGTGACTTGGAGGATAGGTGTGATATGAATGCTAAGTGACTTGGATAGGTGTGATATGAATAATTTGTGACTTGGGCGATGGGTGTGTATAAATAACAGACTTGGGGGGGGGATAGGTGTGAACTGAATAATATGTGACTTGGAAGATAGATGTGATATGCATAATATGTGACTTGAGGGATAGGTGTGATATTAATAATAGGCGACTTAGGGAATAGGTGTGATAAGAATGATTATATAGGTAACATGGGCAAGATAGGTTAGATTTGTAATACGAAAGATATGTGCGATGGTTGCAAGATGTGATATGAATATATCCTAAGGGGGTATTCAAGTATTACGTATGCAGCGAGGGTGAGACAGGGTCTAAAACTCAGGATTTTTTCCTATGTATGCTGGGTTAAACTTTGCGTATGTGAGGGGGAAGGGAGTAAAAAAAAAAAAAAAAATTCGCGTACATAACGGCCCCTATAGCCCAGTCACCCAGTGGATGGGTAACTGCAGTATCTTAGCCTCCTTTGAAAGTTTCTAAAGTCATTTTGTTTTCTCTATTTGCAGACCATAGACGAGGATGGGGAAATAGACAGAACATGGGATGATAGCATATTGTTGAACTAAAAGACCAGATAAACATTGGGACTGTTGGCCAGACACTGAAAAAAAAACAAATGCAGCACGATAGCAGATATTTTTAACCTGATTCTAACAAATCTTTGGAGATTCACAGGAAATTTGACAAAACATGGGATGATATCATTTAATTTGTAACCAAATTGTTGGGAGTGGATCAGAGTAGAGAGGAGAGCATGGATCTGAGGAACATGTGCCTTACTCTGCATATTATATATGCATATGCATTGTCTTTGAAACTTGAAGAGAAAATATGCATATTATAAACTAGAAGAGTACATATTGAAATATACACAGAAACTGGCTTGTGTATGACGATAATATACATGAAAAAGAAGAATGAAAATTCCTCAATCCCAGTATCCACAAATTCCTCCATCTCCGAATCCTGATACAAATTTGAGGATCATCACGAGTCAACAGCAAAATAGGCCCGCACCCAGAGGAATCCTTGCGCTGCTATTTGTAAGCTGAAGAAGATTCACCATTTATCATCCTATAATATACTGGTATATTTAGTTGCATTGATACATCTCTTGCTGTGGCAGAGAGCTGTGTACTGCTCACTTAAGGAGCTTAAGTGACCAATTAATATGCACTGTCACACTCCACGATGCAGGTTATGGTGATATATACTCTACTTTCTGACATCCATGGGGAGCAAATACTGAAGCCATGGAGCGATACAAGTATGTGTGAACAACAAACATGTAAATATGCCATTCATGGTTTAGTTGAGTGTGTGCAGGCATGGAGTTATTCTTGGACACTGTGTATTATACAATATATCATTTATGGAGAACCACCAGGGTTTTTCTTATGGGTTTTTCTATATAATACCGATGGGGTATGAACCGAAAGATAGAATGGTTATCAATGCGCAAAGAGTGCACCTCAGCAATAAAACTTTTGGGAGAACTAACAGTATTTTTACCTTAATTTCTTCCTTGTCACTTGTGCTTTCTTTCAAGCTCTCTCATTCATGTCTCATTATCCACACCACAGAAATATCATGCAGCAGATGTGCCTTGATCAGAGGTCGAGGCTCATGCACATTCTTTTCTCGCTAAGCGAGAGCAGAGAACAATAGAAAATGAGAGTGGAGAACAACAGATCAGCTGTCAACGACCTGTGCATCTTGGGTGGAGATTCAATTCTGCAACATGGTCTGGCACCCGCTTTTCTTAATAAATTCATTACTGTACTTCGAAAATTTCTGAACTAGTAACACTCTGATAATATATGACAATCAGGCAGCAGGAAACATACTTTTTTTCACTCCTCAGCGTAAGCAGTATTGCTATGACCATTGACGACTGTCCTGTCAGTTAACTGTGTGAAATTGCTTTTTTGTTGTCCTCACATCTCGGAAACTAATCTGGTGAATTTCACGACACTTATCTGCTACAATGAGTATATAATATATCTATGCTTTTTGTACGTTTTGAGATTATCTGAAAGTTAGATCAGTTTTTCCTAATTTTTTATATTTTATGTATTATTCCTGTACTCGCATTCGGTTAACCTCGGATACCATGCGAGAGTTTTCCTATAGCAGACAGAAGTTCCATTCAAGCATATGTCTGAACAGTAACAAGTCATTCAAGCACACTAACTACGACTCCTTGCTTGTGGAAGCCTGGCTATTTTTTAGTCTCTTGACAACAGCCTCTAGGGAATCATTCATTAGTCTCCGCTCTTTAGTAGCCTGTTCTGCCTGAAGATGGCCTGAACGCAAAAGTGCCTGGGATGCCTGGATTTCACTCGTGTTTTTCATGTTGCATGCATCTTCAAGTCACCCACTGGCTTCTCTAACAAGCTTATTTCCAGTTTCAATCTTCTTTTGCAATATGACTCCTCTATCAAGGACTTGGCTAACATCACCTTTTATTGACTCTCTCTTCGAGGCAGTGTCTCTCTTCTCTCTAGCTCTCTTCCCCTCTCTCTCCTTCTTGTTTGTTCTTTACGAGTTGTTCCTATTTTCCCTTGCCTTCCTTCTCAAAAGCTGTTACAGCAGTGGAAGTGATGGGTACATGAATTGCTCCACCATGTTAACTGTGCCGTTAACATTTCTTAGATCATTCATTGTGGTCTTTGTGGTTGTCATCAGATTTTTGTTGAAGGAGAATCCCTTTTCTATGTGTGCTTGTCTGTTTGACTGTGTAAGTGCTGTTGCAACCAACTTTGACAGGTATGGAAATTTCGGAGTACCAGCAGTCTGGCGTTTTCCAGGTGAAGATGGCCCAGCAGGTACCATATTGTAACAGACTTGTAGTCCATCCTGAATAGCTTTCCCCCATCTGGCAGGCTACATAGTTGAATGTCAGATTATCCAATTGCGACCTTTTCTGGCTTCAGAAGGTTGTCAGTTTTCAGATCAGTGTGAAAAGTCGGTTGTGGGATACACCTTTCAAAACCTCTGATTGCACAAAGCAGCCAAGATGTGTGCTCAAGGGCTCTGTCATCTCATCATGAAAGATAGGAATGAGAGGGAAGTCAGCATGTATGATGGTTTAACGAAACGCGTGTATATACTTCTCCAGAGGACTTGAGGAAATGCACACAGGGCAGGGTTAGTTTGTTCGTCATTGATTATCTGGTAGTGGTAACTGTTATTAAAGCCTGCTTGCTTCATAGTCACTCAAAGTAAGTATGTCTTCGCAATGCTTTTCATTGCTCAACAACCAACTATATTCAGTGATCTGTTACTAACATACCGGAGAAGCACCTTCTCTTCTAGGTCAAGGAGTTTCTGGATTGACGGTAGGTGTTCTTTCCTTGCTGGGTATTTCCTGAACCATGTGAAGACGGCAGCTATTTATATTTTCTATTTACTATTTACTAGTATGCAACTTAAGAGAGAATTGTGGATGATGTATACAAGGTATAGGTTACAACTCTTGAGTCAACCAATCCCGAAAGGCCGGAGCTCTTCAACCTCTGACATGTCTGATGTATAGAAGAGTCATGGACGCAGTGTGCCCTCGCTCCCAGGACTTGTCCATACAAAACCGTACAATCTAATAACCTATGAATATCACCATAAATGTACACTTTGGAGTGGAAATTCAGATGGTATTTCACAGGGGTTTTGGCCCCCAAAACCCAGCACATATAGGCATATTAGATTTCTGAATCTCGTGAAATTTTGACACTGTCTGGGCTGAGTAACATGGTGTTGATTATGTCCGTATATCTGTGGACAGTAAATGTTGATATTAGTGAACTCTGGTCTGTGAATGAATTTGAATATCGTATGAAATACCATATCCTGATAACATAACATAATTTCTCATCTATTCTACTGCATTGTACATCCATTTGTATATTTAGAATATATTACATTTATTTATGTCTGCAGTCATTTGTATATTCTTCTATGAATATTAAACCATGTAGGCCTACATGCCTTCTTCAAGTTTAAAATTGGAAGCTGGTCTTCTTATTTTGATATTATTGGTGTTTTATATGGTTTATCACTCTGGGATTTGTAGATGACTCTGTGATATGAACAATTTCATTATTTAACAAGCATGATTATGATTTAGTTAGACAAGATTACAACCACAAAGAACTGTCAGTGCTGATATTGGTTCTTATGATTTACCCGGTGTGTTTTGCAAAAAGTTGATATAACCGCAGCCATCCCATCTTCATGTAGGCCTACGTCTACTCTTCTCCTTATGCAAGTGCCCTGAGAAGTCTATAAAACCCTTTTACCACGACATCTGGGGTAGTAAAACAGGGATGTGGATTGTAGCGTGCCTGACAGGTGGAACAACAAACTCGGCCAATGGACTCATTGGGTGCGCTCATATCAGGGAACGGGCCGTGACTCACAAGGTGCTGTCATACCAGAGGACGGACTGGGATTAACAGGGTGCATTCGGACCGGGGGATGGACTGGGATTCACAGGGTACAGGGTGCATTCATACCAGAGGACGGACCGGCACTCACTGGGTGAATTAGGACCAGGGGACAGACCGAGACTGGCATGGTGGAAAACGTCATATCACTGACCATGTCAAGGATATGTGTGAGTCTGATCCCCCCCCTGACACAACACCAAACACTACTTTTACGTGTCATCAGTTTCAGCCTCAATCCGTCCTTATGTTTCAGGCACGGCGGAACAGGGAGTGGTCCCCCTCCTAATATTTTTAGCAAGAAAAAATTAAAAAAACACACACACACAAACGGCACAAAACAACAAAAAACAAGGCAAAGACTGGAAAGATAAAAAAAACTACAGAGTAATGCGAAAAAAACTATTTACTTTAAAATAAGCATGAGCTGCATCCTTTTTCATGCAAATTCATAAGCTGAACTTTGTTCGGCCTCTTAGCAAGTAGAAAAAAATGTGTGTTAGTGACATGGTCAAACTAGCTTATACTCGTTCAGCTTCTCCCTATACTCGAAAATCCGATCAATCAGTCCTCCGGTGGCCTCTTCCTAATGGCGTTAAGTCTGAACATGAAAATTCACCTACATTGTCGGCTCTGAAGAAGACATCGAGAGAAGAAAATTGAGAGAAAAAAATCATATAGGGCCTACATCCATTTTTACGAAATTTTAGTCCATGGGACCGTCAATGGGGCCCAACCCAATAAAGCATAAGTACCCAAAATGTAGCCGACAAACGGATTCACAGGTGTCCAGCTATAGTGATATTAGCTCAATATAGGTAAAATTCACCTTGAGAAATACAGGAATTTGAAATGAAAAATTAACATTGAAAAATGATACGGTTAATTTTTTCACCTGTGGGTACTACATGGAGAAAATAGTGGTTCCGTAGGCCCCTATTGTTTGACACTTGTAGATCAATTCAACGCTGCCTTTGGGGTCCCCATACCTCACTGGGTTAAGTCCGATTGACAGTCCCACCGACCAAAATCACGTACAAAATAAATGTAAATATGACATTATTCTCAATAATTTTTCCGCTTTCAATATCTTCCCCGTGTTCAGATCGGCGAGTTGGTGAACGAACATTCATGACCATACTCCAAGCCATTGGGAAGAAATCGCCAAGAGATTGACAAGGGCTATAGGAAAACCTGATCAGTCAGACCCTCCGGTAAAAATCCCCTTAATGAACCTTTCGATTGAAATGATTTTATACTTCCGGAAATCATCATTTGCTTGACGGCGAATATTAAAAAAGAAAAATGTTGTGATAAACAACGAAGCATGCAAAACAAATAAAGTTCACACAGGTGAAGATATCTTGCTCGGAAATACGCTAGAATGCGTCTCCGGCCATCTAATACACCCGGAGCTTCCGGGGCCTAGGATGCCCCTGGACCCTCGCCTATTCTGCTGTGATAGTGGCCCCTCCAATCAGGAATTACTTCCGCCGGTTCTCTGGTTCGGAGTTAGGATTGTTGGTCTATTCATACGTGTTTTGAATCGCTCCATCTCAGATTCTGTATATTTCTGGATTTGTGTTGCGTTTCATTTGGATTTTTATACTGGTTTTGTGATGTGACGTACAACTGTATGTTGAATTCTCTACTTGTATTCTGCGGATCTACTTTGCTGTTAATGTGCAAAGATTTTGATCAGTTTCGCTAACATTTTATGTTCAGAACCATTACGTGCTGTCTTGTTCGTTTACCTGCTTCGTGCTTATTATATTCATCGTATCTGTGACATTCAGTTGCATCTTGGTTGATAGATTTACGTGTGCTGACTTACCTTGTTTTAACCTGTACTCTCTGACCATTTCCTGTCATCTATCTTGCCGATTAACAGTGATTGCGCAAGAACAGCGAGGCTATCGATCAGAGGTCCTTCTCGTTTGGCGGGCTAAATAAGATAGACTTCTGATGATTTGTTGGCTGAGCAGGAAGTCAGGGTGGAAGAGGTGGAGGCGTTGAGACAGACGTCGAATTCCCCTGAATGGTTCGCGATTTTAAAACTTCGAGCCCGAGTTGTATGTAGCCCGAAAACATCGGCTAAGGAGTCTATTTTTTATTTTTGGTTGTTGTTGCTGACCCCTTGCCACGCCCCCTTACCTATTTGCACCTATCACAGCCAGAGTTTCTGGGTTAGAGTTGTATGGTATGACGTTTTGGCCATTGACGAGTTGACGGTGAAATTAATTGTCCCCGTTCGCTGCTCATCGAGTTCCAATGGATAACTTCTTTCGTTAATGAAGACGTTGTGGATTTTCTAGTGATGTTTTTAAGTGTTGAGGATCGAGCGGTTGACAGCACTGTTATTCGAGTTTAATGGAGATATGTGAAAAGTGTTTTTGTTGGCAGGTACAGATCAGTTAGAGGATTTGCCTTATCATGCGAAAATCGACAAGTACGAAGTGCTGATTGGTGTTCCCGGTCGTGAAATGAATTATTTGGGGGCATCCTTGTCATGTTTGCAAAGCCTTATTCTGAAATGTCAGGTTTGGCATGACCCTGTTGTGGTCTGTGACAATCGTGTAGAGCAAATGGAAACTGAATGTGGCGAATTGCGTAGAGAGGTGAGCTGACGGTCTCTGTGGAGAAATTCCATTATACTATGCTTCTGTTACGAAGCGATCGGTTGGAATAAGGGGGGTGAGAATGTGCAGACTGTGGAAGTTGTGCGTAAGTGTGAGAATACCGTTCAAGCCACGCGCGAAGCTGTCAAAGTTGTACAAGAAAGGGAAGGAGGTGAGTTACGTGAAACAATTGAACGGTGTCGTTCGTCTGGCTTTGACCCTCCAGATCTCTGCTGAGACGATAACGATTTCTTGGGGAGAGGAAATGGATGTTACAGATCCGGTCCATTTAGTGGGTCGGCCTAGACATCATGTGCGGACTTATAACTCTTCATCAACCTCGTAGAAAGAAGAAGAACTTCTTCAGATGTTGAGACCATATCGTTGTGAATTCACTGATAAATCTAAGGAAACAAAAACAGACTGATTTTGCACAATGATGATGGTGGTATGGTATTGTTAGAAGTGCACGAGTCTAGTAAACAGAAGTTATTTGAACTTCGATGCCGAGTTTGCGGTTCCCTTGGCTAAGTATATGGACATGGTGGCCGTATATGGACATCGTTGCTGGATATGGACATCGAGGCTGGATATGGACATGGTGGCTGCGTTCACAGGACGCCACAAGCATTGACAAGAAAGTCCCATAGGAGATTGACAACGATTGGTTCGTGATGTCATGTTGTTTTTAGATACATCAAGAAAGGCAACTTGTGGTCGGAAATCCACTTTAGGGCCCCTCCCCAGAACCATCAATGTGATTTGCTGCACCAATCTCTACATTATTCAAGTGGATAAGAGCCGAAATGTCCCCTGCGACTATTTCGCCTAACATGGACCAGATCGCGACCGTGCTCGAGGGTGATTCGCGGAATCGAAGCTCACTGCATGTCCTTGGTACATCCACTCTCGTATACAGACCGCCTGGTTCACACCCCTGAATATCCAAATACATTTTAGTGGCCCTCATTTGGACGTAGGACTTGGACGAGGAAATGGAGGTACAGGGTGTTTTTGGTGTCCGGTTCGCGTGGACTCTCCCCTTACAAACTGGATATGCATTCCGAAGGGTGACCATGGCTTCTCCGGTCCACCGATCTCTATTTAGAGGATAGAATTTGTCATTTTCTCTTCAGAAACCGCATATTAAAGAAATCAGTATTTAGCTGCACAAACATAAGATTTGTGGGTTTTTTGAGGGGTGGATAATGGGTGCTTGGTTCCATGTTGCTTCAAAGATTTGCTTCTTGGCTTGGTGGTGCCTTGTTGATTCGTCGCGACTGAACTATTGTTGAAAACTCACTCGCTCACATGATGACTTTTTCTCACCACACCTCCATGGGAGAAAATGAAAGCTCCAATAACGTCGATTACAAAACGTGAAATGTCAGCGGGTGAGTTCTTGAGTACTTTGTTGCGAAATTGTACACAAATGTGTTTCTAGGGTAACCAGAAGTTTGACAGTTTGTCTCAATCAAAATTGAGAAATATATGAACTACATGTACTAGTATTTTAATGTGCTCTAATAGAATAAATTTCTCCGCTAGTATCTACTTTTACAGCATTCATGATGTCACTGCATCGTCCATAATAAACAAACTCTTTATACAAACATTGAACATGGATTATTTTTGTTATGCTATCAATATTCATCAATAATAATAAGGAACAAAGAACGGCCTCTGTGACCACAAAAACTGAACCGTATAGTCCTATATCTGATGTCAGATCTCACAGATAGATACAAATGACCTGATTATAGATAAACTGTTATTCGCCCCCATACATGTGAATATGATTACCGTATTTACTAAGCAGATATGTTCCTTCGTCCTTGAAGGACTGATCATTAACCTTGAATATTAGACCCACTTGTATACCACAAAACAACTCCTCATCCCTAGTCATGGTTCGTCTGACCAAGCCGAGCCATGGCAGAAGCTGAATTCACCAGGACGAAGACTAGCCGTTTTATTAATAGGCTTTCCGAACAGCCTTCGTGACCTCCTGACCATGCCTATATAAGATCCAATTTAACGCCAGGTATTGTGTTGTATGTAGTCTCCCCTGGTTGTTTTGAAGGCACAAGTTCGTATCCGTATTTGTTGTTTGGCTTAAGAGACGTCCCCATGTCGTTTCCGCCCAGAACTTCAAAGAATTTGTTCTCCAGGATTTTCTACTCCTAAATAGGCCTCCTTCAAAATATGCCGAGATCCCACGAATGTGGCTTATCACACTCGAAGGACGTCCGTTCATTGGCTGTTATTTCAAACGGACGGCTAAGAGTGTCCCGTGGCTACGAGTGTCCGGCTCCTATCTTCTAACCCAGGTAGGACACTTTTCTCCACATTGGGGACAAGTGTTCGTCCTTGGTTGCAATAGAAAAGGATATGAAAAGGGACACTAATCACCAGAACATTCTTATCCATCACACCCGCATTGATCTCAGTCGAACATTCGGAATAATGGTTTCTCTTTCATATGGAATCAGAAGCTGTGTTTTGGCAATTCGTGTGTTACGTAAATCAGCTAATATTATAATCCGTCGCGACTAAACTGCCAGTTTGATAGTCTTGCTTATTTTTGATGATTGAGACGTTGAGACACATTGAGGACTTGTTTAGATCTGTAATATATTACACCCTCCGGCAAATCACGTCACATCAAAGGTATTAATTTGTTGTTCTCGTGAGAACTCATTATATTGGGTTAAATACATTAGAAAGAAAATATGTCTCGTTATTAGCCTGAAGTAAAAACTGGCAATATTAAGCTATATATAGACAGTTATCCTAAATTATGATTGATGTTCTTATTCCTCTTCCGGTTTATGAATTGAAATAAAGGTGTCAATTAATGATACAATAGTTGGCATCACCCCCCGCCCCACCCCTTCCCAATCTCCGAGAATATTGGTGTCATTTTATGAATAATTTAATACATAATAAGGCTCAGACTGCACTGATCTTAATAATACGAAATAATGCAAACAGGTCACTGATTTGAGTATAAAAAATGGATTTGAATACAAGCTATCAGTACACATTCCACCGATTTGAATACGAAATAAAGCACAGTTTCTTAATTTGATTACGAAATTTACAATCCATTGATTTGAATACAAAATGAAAAACAACGTTCGTTGATTTGAATACGAAGTAAATATCCGCACGTTATAACTTTGTTGTGGGTGCGATATTTCCAGTTCCAAGCTATGGATTGGTACCAAATACGGGGTAAAGGGAAACCCTATTCATTTTGAGTTCGAATGGTTAATTCACAATGGCCAAAAATAAGTAAATCGTTAAAAATTATCATATTTATGCTATTAATTTTGACCCCCTCTGCCAAATTTGGCCTATGGATATTGTCTGCGTGGTGGATCCGTCTGTCCGTCCATCTTGCTTGTTAACACAATATCTTTTGAAGGATTATTATCAGGCTTTCCAAATCCATATAACAAGTGCAACTGGTGATGGATCAGAAGCTTATTGACGATGACTGACCTTGACCTATTTTATCAATGTCAAATTATAGTATTGGTGATATCGTTTGAAAGATAACATCTATATATAGGCTCTCTAAATTCATACTTTATATGCAACTGGTGATTGACCAGAAACCTATTCAAGCTGACCTTGATCTTATATTATCAAGATCAAATCGTGGATAATGCGATATGTTTTTAAGGATTATAGCTATAGTATTTCGAAATTCACACTACTGTTGATGGGCTAGAAATATAAACAAGTTGACCGAACATGCACTATATTCTTTTTCTTGGTCAAATTCACTTTTACAATATTTAATAAAGGATCATAGCTAAACAGTTAAAATTTCTCATTGATTGAATCACTGTTTGAATTTCTGCAGTCAAAAATGAGCACGGAAGTATATTGAAGCCCATGAGGCTCATGTTTCGAAAGGCAAAAACCAATAAGCTTTTGTGTGAACAGAATATTACTCCATTCTTGGGCTATTCGCTGGTCTATGAGCAATTTGGATTAACGAAAACACTCATTTTCATCCAGAAAACGGATATATCGTGATAGGTATAACATGCACAAACATATTTCTCACAATGCCAAAATTATGTTGTGTTGAAAGATGTTCGACCCAAGAATATTATTGAGTCGAAAATTTCGGGTATTACATTCATTCCGACCCAGTTAAATGGATTAACTTAATTTAAATTCCAAATGTCAAATTCATTTCGACCCAAGAACAGCACTGGGTCAAATTGATCTGCCCACTAAACCTGCCCACCCAATATACGTATGTCGAAATTCGACCCAATATTCTCTCACCTAATAGTATTTGGTTCGTCACGTCTATACTCAAAATTGCTCAAGTGCGACCAAGCTTTTGGGGGGAAGATTCAACCGAATCATTCGAAAAGCATAAAAAAAGACTTATAAGAAATCCAACCTGCAAAATCGTATATTGAAATGTGTATTGGATATTCAGCAGCGGAGAGCTGAAATCTGATTAAGCTCTCGAAATGAATGGATTAATAACTGTTTAAATTGACATGTTAACCCAGTCCCATTGATCCGAAGGAGAGAGAGTTGATTACACCGTGCCGAGAAAATAATTATGAGCTAGATTTATACTCTCTTTGATTGTAGCACAAAAGGTATATTTATTTGATTAAGAAAATGTGAGGAATTTAGAATGTGTTTTGTAAAAAGAAAATAATCTAATTATCGTTTATGTTTCTAGGTTTGTCCATTTAATGCATTCATAAATTAAATGTCGTAAAAATGATAACCAACCCTTGTAATGATGAGAAAGATGATTGGCTTAAAAAATAGTAAAGTGACAACAGGTATATAGGACTGTCATGTAGCGGAGAAAATGAATGGGTGGTCGGTTTTAATGAGAGACCTAGGATCAAAGAGGCTTATAACATTAAGATTGACACGGCGAGCCATGAAGCGACATTTGGCATAATGCAAATGATGCATTCTATTAAGACTAGTCCAGTTACCCTTCATTCCAAAAGTCGAGTCATTATCGAGATACATCAACTCACAGTCGCGATATGCTTTGATGAATATATAATAGTTTGGAGTTAGACAAGATAATCAACAGAAAGTCCCTACCTACAAGATAATTTACTGTTATGAGATGTGATAAATGAACTAGTATATAAGGTAAGGGTAACTACCGGACGGGCCAGAAGCACAGAGGCCAAGAAATGGGTAGGGTAACCCCTATTTGTGTTATGGAAATAACGTTCTTTTCATATCTGGGTTATTTTCACATCCTACACTCTAGTTTGAGTTACGAAAACATACTTCAGATATATTGTTACGGTACCTTACAGGGTAATGTATTGCTACCCCACATATCGAGTGGGGCTTATAAATGGGTACCGGGTGTATGGATTCCTACCATATCTTATAATATTTTGACCATGAAGT
This sequence comes from Hanleya hanleyi, assembly GCA_036873755.1. NCBI lineage: Eukaryota > Metazoa > Mollusca > Polyplacophora > Lepidopleurida > Hanleyidae > Hanleya > Hanleya hanleyi. The sequence goes on along the minus strand of JAVTVY010035178.1, from coordinate 33,745 downwards.
CTATTGGGTTATGGTACCATTCCATGCTTACAGAGGCTGACGTTTGGAATTGGGCGTTTGACTGTTTTAGATTTCATTATAAAGAAATATCATTCTGATTGAATTAAAAACTTCTTTCTGTGGGCTTAGGAAGAAGAACACATTAGTAATGAGAGCTTCAGCCCTGGGTACGGTAACCCCTATTGAGAGCAAGAGGAGAAGGAGGAAGGGCCGAAGCACGAAGAGGAGGAGTTGTAGTAGGCCCCTATGAAAGACTACACTACATACAGCCAGGAATATATGGTGATGATCAACACCACCAATAAATACTGTTGAATTTAGACCTACACCATATGTCCCGAACACTCTTTATTGGTATTGGCCAACACCATTAATTGGTGTAGACCCAGTATTAACACCTATCAGTTAACACCGAGGTATGGTGCTGAGCCATTTTCTACACCCTTTATCGGGTTAACCACCGCCTTCGTTTGGTGTTTAACTGGCCTCAACTTCATTTTGTGTCTTCACATGGACCCGCAAGACCATAAAAGGGTGTTCTGGCGGTGTACTGTACAATATTTCTCTATGTTCTCTGGTGTATCCTTATATGGCTATCAACAGAGTTGCTCCCCTTTTTCCCTATGCTCATACTGGTTGTGGTTGGAGCTGAATATATACGCTTACTTAAGCTTACTTCCGATGTGATGACGTCATTTCTATGTCACCATTGTATTTAATTCGTTGTCTTTGTCTTAAGATTATAGATATATGAAATGAAGGATAGATTGCTTTTATTATAGTCTGGGTCTGGGTAGAAAATTGCTCAAGTGCGTTGGTCTTCTAAATCAAAACTCCTCAGTAGCATCCAAGTAAATACATGGTTTCTCATTATTCGCGACTGCTCGGCCTATTCCGTTGAAGTCATAAGTACCTCGCGCATTAATGGTGTATCCGCCGCACGTCAGGTGCACTACATGCTATAGGATGTGTTTCCGCTCACAGTCCTCATTGTATTTCTCCCTCATCAGGAGATAAAATATATGTCCAAATGAAATGGGTATTCCCTTGAATCTACCCCCGAAGGATCTCTTCTAATTTGAGGTGTTTTTTCTGGTTTTGTGTCTAAAGCTGATCTCCATGGTAACGGAAGTCATACAGCTGATATGCGCTGTTCGGAGTTTCCGCGTGATGCTGTGCTTTCAACATGGATGCCAATATGGATTCTTAGCAGTGGGATACGAGGTACTAATGTCCTGCAATATCCGAGGCCGTGTCGAGTGAGTTTCTCATTCGCGAGTGCTCGGTCTATTTCGTCGAAGTCATATCACCTCGCGCATTAATGGTGTAAGGATTTTACAGCTCTCCGCTGTAAACCGTGATCCTCCGTACGTGAAGCAAACCACATGCTATAGGATTTGTTTCCGCTCACAAAGTCCTCGTTGTATTTCTCCTTTATCAGGAGATAAAATATATATCCAAATGAATAGATTCTCCCTTGATTCTATCCCTGAAGGATCTCTTTTAATTTGAGTTGTTTCTCCTGGTTTTGCGTCTAAAGCTGATCTCCATGGTAATTGAAGGCATACAGCTGTTCGGAGTTTCGGCGTGATACTGTGCTTTCAAAATGGATGCCAATATGGATTTCTAGTCGTACGGGACGAGGTACTAATGTCCTACATTATCCGAGACCGTGCCGAGTGCATGGTTTCTTACACTCTCACGTGATTAAACATAACCGACAATTCTTTAAAACTAGACCAAAAACCAAACGTTTGCATGGTCGGCGATTCTTTACTAATTGTAATCACGAGATCAAACATGGTGGTTGTATATGTGATTCAGATTGGTTGGATTTTTTTCGCTCTTGCAAACTGACCATGATTCCTGGAGCGGTCTTACAACTTCAGTTTCCTACTCCTGCTACAACTCCAAATCCTCCTCTTCTTGCTCCTACACATTCTCCTGTTACACACCCCTCCCTGAACCTATGGTTTGAAGCTCTCTTTTGTCCACTACGGATCATTGGTACAATAGATGTAATATACGTGAGTAGTAGGTAGACAGTATTCAAACTCGTATTTTCCAGGGAGGTAACTCTTGGTTCCTTTTTTCCGCCAGGGGGCGCTCTTGTAGGTATGACGTCACTTCCGGTCTGGGAGAATGGAGCGTGACCTGGGAACATGATAGGAGATGTACTGACCTGTCTGTGGGGTTTTTCCACAATGTCGTTCACCTCCGTGTCTTTCCGGGTACGTCCGTGGTGTAGTTTTCCCACAATGTCGTTCATCTTCGTGTCTCTTGGGTGATCTCCGTGTTTCTTCGGTCAGGTCCGTATACAAGTGGGGTTTTTCCCACAATGTCGTTCACTTCCACGAAAAGACACGGAGGTGGCCGAAGATGTCACGGAGGTGCCCCAAGATGTCACGGAGGTGCCCGAAGACACACGGAGTCGCCCGAAGGGACAAGTGGGGTTTTTCCCACAATGTCATTCACTTCCGAGTCTCTTCGGTCACTTCCCACGAATAGACACGGAGGTGGCCGAAGACACACGGGGTTGCCCCAAGATGTCACGGAGGTACCCGAAGATGTCACGGAGATCACCGAAGAGACACGGAGGTGCCCGAACATGTCACGGAGATCCCCGAAGAGACACGGAGGCGCCCGAAGATGTCACGGAGGTGCCCGAAGTCACGGAGGTCGCCGAAGAGACACAGAGGTGACCGAAGACACACGAAGGTCACCGAAAACACACGAATGTCACGAAAAAAGGTATAAAAGTGGAAATTTTTAGGGCATTGCTGCATTCATTGGCAGGCTGACCAACCTGCTTCACCAGCCTGCCTGACCAGCCTGACCAGCCTGAGCCTGCCTCACCAGCCTGCCTCACCAGTGCAACTTCACCAGTCTATCTCACCATAGCAGCTACTGACCTGACCTGACCAGCCTGAGCCAACAGTCATGGAGTCATCCCACCGAGCTAAGCTTCTGCAGCACCGTATCCATATCGTTGATGAGATGCAGCATGTGGCCGATATATGTGATCTCCTCATGGTGGAAAACATAATCACTAAACACATGGGGGTAGAGATCATGGCGGAGAAGACCTATATGGCACGAAACAGAGCCCTCATCGACCTCATACCATGCCGTGGCTCCTTAGCATTTCAAGCCTTCGTGGAGGCGCTGAAGAAGACGGGAAGTGAAGGAATAGCAGATCTACTTCAAGCCCAGGATTCAGAAGATAATATCTTAGTCATGGACATGGGCATCGCCGAAGGGCGTACAGCTACCAAACGTACGCACCAAGAGTCCGGTCTACCTGCCAAACCCGATCCACCTACCAAACGTCCCCGACTAACACCTTTAGAAATACCTCAGCAAGTGCTTCAGCCAATGCCCCAGCAAGTGTCTGAGCAAGCGAAGGAAGAGGTGCTACTTCCTATGTCTGTGCAGGAGATCAATGACATTATCCAGCAGGCCTACCAGGCGGCCCAGACGAACACTTGGGAGCTCTCTCCCTATTTAACTGTGAGTGTCAAAGAAGAGAAAGTGCATTTTAACGCACCGGCCTGGGACGACAAACCACCTAAGCATATCGCCTTGACGTTGGACACCTGGATAAGAGTACAGGCCATTTATTATAGTCCGTGGGCTGAGTAGGCCCACCTTGCACCCCCCACCACTCTCCGAAACTATGATTTTTTAGTACTTTGGAATGTGCCGAAGAAGAAAATATATGTTAACACGCGAGATATTGGGATGAACTGGCAGATCAGAGAAGTTAAAAATTGCACCTAACGCCTTTATTTTGCGTTTACGGTAAGGGGGTGGGGTTGCTAAAATGTTCCTAACTTTTTTATTTTTTGTCCAATTGATTGAAATGAGGTATCTTTTTGTTCAGCATAAATGGAGGAATCAGTCCAAAACAGCAAACATTCTAATATTTCAACTTTATGACGTCAGTAGGGGGCCATCTCCAAATTTCACGAAAAAAATGTCAAAATTGACTAACTACAAGCAATACTGATAACTTGTCCTATTTCTGCAACATTATCTATGTAACCTGGTTTAATATGTTGTTTCCATTTGTATTTTGTGCTTCAATACAGTGAAATATTTCCAACGTTGTAAACTAGCACTAACATGGATAAATAACTTAGCACTATGTTACTTATGCAATGGATAGTAGGGGTGAGGTTGTTAAAATGTTCTTAACTTTTTTATTTGTTGTCCAATTGATTGCAATGAGGTATCTTTTTATTCAGCATAAACGGAGGAATTAGTCCAAAACAGCAAACGTTCTAATATTTCAATATTATGACGTCAGTAGGGGGCCATCTCCAAATTTCACGAAAAAAATGTCAAAATTGACTAACTACAAGCAATACTGGTAACTAGTCATATTTCTGCAACATTATCTATATAACCTTTATTATTTGTTGTCCAATTGATTGAAATGAGGTATCTTTCTATTCAACATGAGCCGGAGAATCAGGCCAATATAGTAAACTTCTAATATTTACTTATTGTGATGTCACTAAGGGGTCATCTACAATTTTCATATGAAATCGTATTTTTACCAAAATTGTTACCTAAAATGGTTCAAATGATTCTTTTTTGGTTAGCCGAACACATGCAGGATACCGTACAAATATATTTGCTGGCAAGCGCTGAAGTAACATTTAACATACATATGCCAAGTAGAATATTAAGATTTATTTATTTGAAATGTTCGTTCGTTTTCTGTATGGGGCGAAGTTACCTAAATGGTTATAGCTTTTTTATTCCTTGTCCAATTGATTGAAATGATGTATTATATATGCAACATAAACTGCGATACCGGGTATTAACAATGGTGCGCAGGGGTCAAATGACACTTCCGGTCACGTGACCGGAACTGGAAGTTGTCACAAGACATGTGGCGCCCCTTGTCGGAAGTAGGTCAATAAGAACCAATTTAGCCTGGCAATGGTCAAAAGAGTCAGTTTAGCCTTTACATCATGTCAATGGTTAAAGATCATTTCCAGTCACGTGACAGTAAACAAGGAAAAACCCGGATATAAGATGAGGACCCGGATGTAAAACTACAGTACCCGGATGGAAGACGGAGGAACGACGGGAAAAACCCACTGGGAAACCCGGATGTTGACAAGGTCCGGAGTGTAAAATCCACTGCACACACACACACACACTCACACACGCAATGTGGCTCAGTCGTACACCGTACATCTCGGTCCTTGACTTGGGGGTAGTTGAACTGAGTGTGCTAAAAATAGATCACCAGCTAGCGTGCTACAAAAGGGAAACGGCCTGGCCGTTTCATCAGACACTCTGAGAGAGCGGGAACTCCCACCCATCTCACGAGGGCCGATAATGATGATGTCGCCCTAATTCAATAGGCAAATTCCGACAACAAGACCTTGGGCCAGATTTTGTATGACATGGAGAGCAAAGTACACTTCGCGGACGAGCCTATAAATGTTCCTAGCGATCTCTTACAGGACGCCCATCCAGTGAGTGACATCTATCAGCGCCATTGGCCCATGACACGGCACTGTTTCCACCGTCATCGCCCTATTCAAGATATCTACAATTTCCGACTGATCGACCTCGCCCGTCTACGCAGGAAGCCATCTTCTATGACCAACGCACGGCCTTCAAAATAAATGTCGCTTTCGGGTAAATCTTATACGTCATAAGATGATGGATCATCAACTGCGTTATTTCTATTCCAGTGCCAACAACCAAGTGTACGACCATCCTTTCACCATCATTTGCCGGGCGTCGCTAGAGACGATGCTGGAGAAACTGGACAGCGTGGACCCCCTGGAATGGGCACAACGCCAACGCCCCAACACCAAGAGGACAGTGGAGAGGGTCACCAATGTTACATTCTTCGTGGCTAAACTGGTCAACTCTCTCGGCTGAATGCGTCACCCGTGCACTGATGAATAGCCTAACATGCCGTATATACTCTCTACGTCTACATGCTTATCATTGACTTGAGCTGAGTAAACACTTGTACCTAATGTGACGGTGCGTTAAATAATAAAACATGGTGTTTGATATTTCAATTTGTTTTGTTGTGAACATACTAAACATTCCCAGGGCGGCTCCCCCAGCCTGGATATGATGTAACATTGGGGATAATAAACTGTATAAACATTGCTGAACTTGTTGTTATTCAGGACAATCGCTATCCGCTATACTTGGATGAAATATATACCCCGATGTGATATAGTGCTCTAGCACATTTCCGCAACTTCCCTTTTACTGCTACTCCACAACTGCACATGTGCAGAATGACGCCATTTCCACGACCCAGCCCCTCCAATCGGAGCCACGAGTGCTTCACATTGATACCTCTCCGATTATAATACAGCACAGATAAGGTATAATACATCAAAGATATGGTATAATGCATGACAGTCCAGTTATAGTCCGTGGGCTGAGTAGGCGATGGGTGGGAGTTCCCGCTGTCTCAGAGTGTCTGATGAAAGGCCGCTTCGCTTTTATAGCACGCTAGCTGGTAATCTATTTTTAGCACACAACTACTCCCAAGTCGAGGACCGAGATGTACTGGTGTACGACTGAGCCACACTGCGCGCGCGCGTGTGTGTGTGTGTGTGTGTGTGTATATGTGTGGGCAGTGGATTTTACATCTCGGACCTTGTCAACCTCTGGGTTTCCCAGTGGATTTTTCTCGTCATTCCTCTGTCTTCCATCCGGGTACTGTGGACTTACATCCGGGTCCTCATTACATCCGGGTTTTCCATGATTACTGTCACGTGACCGGAAATGACCTTTAATCATTGACATGATGTAAAGGCTAAATTGGCTCTTTTGACCATTGACAGGCTAAATTGGTTCTTATTGACCTATTTCCGACAAGGGGCCGGAAGTGTCCTTTGACCCCTGCTCACCATTGTTAATATCCAGTATTGCAGTTTATGTCGCATATATAATACCTCATTTCACTCAATTGGACAAGGAATAAAAAAGTTATAACCATTTAGATAACTTCACCCCCATAAAGAAAACGAACGAACTTTTCAAATAAATAAATCTTGATATTCTACTTTGCATATTTATGTTGAATTTTACTTCAGCGCTTACTTGCAAATATATTTGTATCCTGCATGTGTTCGGCTAACCAAAAAGAATCATTTGAACCATTTTAGGTAACAATTTTGGTAAAAATACGATTTCATATGAAAATTGTAGATGACCCCTTAGTGACGTCACAATAAGTAAATATTAGAAGTTTACTATATTGGCCTGATTCTCCGGCTCATGTTGAATAAAAAGATACCTCATTTCAATCAATTGGACAACAAATAAAAAAGGTTACAGAGATAATGTTGCAGAAATATGACTAGTTACCAGTATTGCTTGTAGTTAGTCAATTTTGACATTTTTTTTCGTGAAATTTGGAGATGGCCCCCTACTGACGTCATAATATTGAAATATTAGAACGTTTGCTGTTTTGGACTAATTCCTCCGTTTATGCTGAATAAAATGATACCTCATTGCAATCAATTGGAGAACAAATAAAAAAGTTAAGAACATTTTAGCAACCTCACCCCTGCTATTCATTGCATAAGTAACATAGTGCTAAGTTAGTTATCAATGTTATTGCTATTTTACAACATTGGAAATATTTCAATGTATTGAAGCACAACATACAAATGAAAACAACATATTAAACCAGGTTACATAGATAATGTTGCAGAAATATGACTAGTTATCAGTATTGCTTGTAGTTAGTCAATTTTGACATTTTTTTCGTGAAATTTGGAGATGGCCCCCTTCTGACGTCATAAAGTTGAAATATTAGAATGTTTGCTGTTTTGGACTGATTCCTCCATTTATGCTGAACAAAAAGATACCTCATTTCAATCAATTGGACAAAAAATAAAAAAGTTAGGAACATTTTAGCAACCCCACCCCCTTACCGTAAACGCAAAATAAAGGCGTTAGGTGCAATTTTTAACTTCTCTGATCTGCCAGTTCATCCCAATATCTCGCGTGTTAACATATATTTTCTTCTTCGGCACATTCCAAAGTACTAAAAAATCATAGTTTCGGAGAGTGGTGGGGGGGGGGGTGCAAGGTGGGCCTACTCAGCCCACGGACTATTACGCCGTCGATGCGGTCATTGACCACCAGGGGAGCGACGAAGCGAAATTTTATGTGGGTGACGACATCTTCCTCACCTGTTCTATGTTCAACAACATGCTGCTGGTGCATATTCGTAAATGGAAGTTGAGGGGAGAAAAGCGTATTCCTTTACCTCAGGGCGTCACCCTGCAAATACCTGCGGGGCGGAAGCTGGAGAGTCTCACAGCTGAAATTCATGAAGTCCTGTCTGACCAGGTGACTCAGTATATTTATTAGAAGTACATCGACACATTTCTGGATCATCTCAGACCCCGAATTCGACACTTGCGTATCCAGCAATGTGCAGGCTGTGGGAACAAGAACAGACTCTTCAACACACATACGTGTATGGACAATAGTATACCATCAGACGCGCTCATGACTGAGGGACTACAGGCCGTTAACGAGGTGCAAATTGCCGAGGCATTGCAAGCTGCCTGTCCACCCAGAATTCCACGTGAACAGATTGCCACCTTCATATACGTGCACCAGGGGCAGAAAGACAATGACGAGTTCAAACAAGTCTTGTTGCATAAATATTGAACATTTCACACAAGTCTTGTTGCATAAATATTGAACATTCAGACATCACCGTATTCCTACATTCTATGTTCATTCTATGTTCATTTAAGCGCCTTGATAGCGTATAATTATATTAAAAAAATTCAACACCAAGAGTCTACTGTGGTGAAGACCTTATGTTCATTCTACTGTGTTAATAAAAATATTAGAAATTCAAATGTGTGTTAGTGTTCACTCTTTGCAAAGGGGGTATTGGTGTGAGAGCTGGTGTTTTTGTGCTTTTAGTTAGAAAGTTTCCTCCCTTTCGGGTGTAATTAGGTGGCCCTAAAAAGGGCCTTTGGAAAGAACAGCGGGTTGGTCATCACACTGTTACGTGCGGAATATTTTTTTTCACGCCGGATACCCATCCCCGACACACAGGGCATCGTATCTTCAAATGAAGCTCCTCTGTCTCTGCGCACTGGCACGAGCCCGCTATGCATGTTAAGCTTAGCACGCATACACCACATAGGCACAGGTGGCCACAAGGAAAAAAGGCGTACATCGTCTCATCGTCTTGACACACGGTACAGGTGGATCTCTTCTGTTCCCTAGCCAGTTGTAGGCGTAATTTAGACTTTTTGTCTTCTAATTCGTCAATCTGTTGGTTCAGGCGGGTGATCTCTGGTGAGGGTGTTGTCATTCCTGTTGCGGTAGCGGTCGTTGTGGTAGCCGTCGTTGTGGTAGCCGCCTGAGTCGCCGCTGTAGTTGCTGGGGGTCTACTGCTGTTTAACCACTCCAACTCTCCGTGTACATCTTCATCGTCTGTTTCCTCATCATCATCCTCTTCCTGCACAGCGTCCCTTATTTCTCTATCTTGTTGTGCGCCTCTCATCCTCAAAGCTTCAGCAATATGAGCTTCATGAACACGCTGCAAGCCCGTAATGATTGTAACATGTTCGTTGTCTTCTCCGTTCGAGCGAATCCGTTCTCTAGGATCTTGTTGTCCCGTGTTCATTGCGTTGAAAAGTGCCCGTCTACTAGGATTAGCCATGATGCAGTTGAAATGAGTGGATAGCAGACGAGACACTGCGCGCTTTTTATAGTATAACCGTAGAGCGCCCGTATGAGGGCGCGGACGTCACCGAAATCTTCACACTGAACCAATGTGCCTGCTCAGGCCCGCTGAAATTTTGTGTTTCTTTTTCATCTTCAACCCGGTCTCATTTTGCAATAAATGCGAGTTGACGTGTAAAACTTATTTAAACTTGAACTTTGGGAGCTTATAGTGTATCGCTGAAAATTCAGAAGGCTGGCGGCAGGCTAAACCTATATTTTTAATCATTTTGTCGGTTTTAGACCCGTATGGTTATGGGTTTGGTTGTGTGGAAACCCCGGTAAATTTGAAATAAATCGGCTTACCTCCGTAAAAACACTTTAGGTGTGTTCCTCACATCCCTATAATGTCACCCTGAAAATTTGAGCAGGTTTATCGATGGAAAAGTATGAATTTTTGTCATACCACTCTTGCTACGGTAACACAGCCATTGACACGCATAGCTGTACACACATTCGGCTCCATACTGTATAGTGCTGTGTTACCGTAGCAAGAGTGGTATGACAAAAATTCATACTTTTCCATCGATAAACCTGCTCAATTTTCAGGGTGACATTATAAGGATGTGAGGAACACACCTAAAGTGTTTTTACGGAGGTAAGGCGATTTATTTCAAATTTACCGGGTTTTCCACACAACCACACCCATAACCATACGGGTCTAAAATCGACAAAATGATTAAAAAAAATAGTTTTATCCTGCCGCCAGCCTTCTGAATTTTTCAGCGATACACTATAAGCTCCCAAAGTTCAAGTTTAAATAAGTTTTACACGTCAACTCGCATTTATTGCAAAATGAGACCGGTTTGAAGATGGAAAAGAAACACAAAATTTCAGCGGACCTGAGCAGGCACACTGGTTCAGTGAGAAGATTTCGGTGACGTCCGCGCCTTCATACGGGCGCTCTACTATAAAAAGCGCGCTGTGTGTCGTCTGCTATCCATTCATTTTGAACATGGCTCAACACATGGATATTGATGGAGTGCACAATATTATTAACGAGTCGTGGCTTGACAACATATTAGAAGAGCTATGCAAAGATGATGAACAAGAAGAAAAAGAAGACCAGCCGATAGAGGGTAGCGAGACTTTGACTCCAGTTTCACAACAAAAGCGGCAGTATATTCACCATGCCACGGGTCAATTCATCGATATTGAAGACGACGAAGAAGAAAAAGAAGAAGAGGCGGCGGCTGGAGATGTCACCGCCAATAGTACCTACCACGTACGGCCTGATAGTACCCCCCCAACACGAACGGCTTGAACGAGTCATACAAGATCTGTTCAAACATTAAGACCAAGACCAAAAAAAAGAAGCAAGCGGTGAATTCATCGATGGAGTGGACAATAGTCCCTACGACGTACGGCTTGATAGCGACCAAGACAAAGAACAACAAAAAGAAGCAACCGGTGAATTTATCGATGGAGTGGACAATAGTCCCTACGTTAGTCCCTACGTCTATCCTACCGACGACGAACAGATTGATCAACTCCTACAAGATATAGTCGAAGAAGAGCAAGAACTTGAAAAAGAAAAAAAAACAAGAAGAGATGGCTGTTTTACAGCAGCGATATCTTGAGTACTACTGTACCGAAATAGGAAGACTGAAGCGAGACACAACATGGGCAGCGGCACAGTATTTACCCTGTGTCCAATGCACTAGTCGCTACGCCAAGCGTTATGTATTCTCTGTATCCACAGACATGCAGGAAGACCAGTCCCTACGCCCACTTACAAGCCCATAGCGTGTACACTCGTCGCGCTGAAATGTCCCGTGTGTACCAAGAGGCGAGAAAACCTGTTCCGATCGATGTAATTCCCTTACATCTTCCTAACGGTCCTTATGAGGACCACCAATTATACTCGAAAGAGCAAGCTTCTAATTAAAAGCACAAAACACCAGCTCCTGCACATGCACACACCTAGGTAAAAATATGTAATTAACACTTAGTAAATGGGAACTTCCTACTAACAGCGCCCAGGTAAAAAAAAACAAAAAAACACTATTAGTATGAATGTACGGTAATAATATACCGAGTAGTCCCGGAAAAAGCCGAGTGTAAATTTGTTTTGTTGTTGTCAGGAGGTGTGGGAGATCGGTAATCATAGAGGAGAGGAGATTGAGATATACCGAGTAGTCCCGGAAAAAGTCGAGTGTAAAATTGTTTGTTGTTGTGAGGTGTGAGAGATTGGTGATCATAGAGGAGAGGAGATTGAGATATACCGTGTAGTCCCGGAAAAAGCCGAGTGTAAAAAAAAATTTTGTTGTGAGGTGTGGGAGATTGATAATCATAGAGGAGAGGAGATTTGCATTCGTAGGGTCTAGGGGCAATTGTTATAAGTGCTGTTTGGAAGGCTAGGGGTTGGCCCTGAAAAGGGACTTTGATGGCAGATTTTTTTTTTGGGGGTTGGAGATTGGTAATCATAGGATATAGAGGAGAGGAGATTCACCAATGTAGGACCTGATTTAAATTGAATGTGCCACGTTAGAAGTCCCCTTTCGTTAGATTGGGTTGGCCCTGAAAAGGGCCATTAAGGTCAATTTGTTTACCCTGTTTTATTCAGGGGGAGTTTGCCTGTCTACTCCATCAAACTGGCGGAGAAGTATCGGCCGGGCTGTTGTTGTTGTTCGTCATCCGACGATTCATCTGGCACTGATGGTATGTGGTCCAGGAAGGAGGCCGGTGGAATGCGCGGTAATTCGCCGATATCGACAAATTCCGGCTGACGTTGTTGTCTCTGGAGCTGTTCCTCGTTGAGGGCATCGCGCAGGGCGGTGATCCAGTCTTCCCCGGTGAACGTGGTCAGCGCCCTTGTCACAGTGTAATACAAGGACGCCCAGGACAGCGGTGTGTAATTATCTTTCATTGATTCTGTCTCCGTAATTTCCATTGGTTGATATACGAGCCGCTGATTGGCCCAATAAGGCTCGTGTAACACCTCCTGGGTTAACTTTCAATCCCGTCTTTTTGCACGAAATTGGTATGGCAAATTCCTAGGTTAAATCAATTCGTATCTCTATAACATTACACCCCGAATGATCACGGACTTTGACGAAGGTGGGGCCATGGAAAATAAAAACTATAACGTGTACGGGTACGGACTAGCATAGAGAGGCACGAAAAATATTAAACTATAACGTGTACGGCTACGGACTAGGGGTTAATTTAACATGACACTACCGAGTGATCACGGACTTTCACGAAGGGTGAAGGGAGACGGAAAAATAAAACCAGAACGTGTACGGGTACGGATTAGGATACGAACAAATGAAAAACTGTAACGTGTACGGCTACGGACTAGGAGTTAATTATACCCATAGGGGCACTTGACATTGTAATATAAAAATTACCCAACCCCTATTTTGCGGGGAGTATAGGTTAGTCCACTAGGCCCTGACAGGGTGTAGTATAAGCCCCTGCACAGCGATATATATACAGGCCTCCCTAGCCGGTGTTTTGTCATTCACCACCATGGGAGCGCACGGAGCAGATGGTGAGCTTGCGTTGTTCCAACTGACCGCCAACGTCACCTTGATCGTCCATGACCATCACCTACAGCTCATCGAAGAACAACCCCGAGAGGTGAAGCTATTTTTAACCCTAGCAGGGTGGACTCTACTGACACGGTTGTTACAGGGAAAAGAGCCCGAAGTCGATTTCATGCACGTGGGAGTGGGTGTCTACCTACGAAGTGGTAGAGATGATTCTTTTTTCCCCGGTTAGAACAGCGTGGTGGTCCCCATATCACGCTCCGTCCTGCATTATAGCAGGCGCTGAAAGCTATTATCCCCGACGTCCACGACTTACTGCACCCCGACGCGAACTCTGTAGCTACCCGCACTCTTACACCTGGCTGCACCCTATTGTTGTACCCCAAACGAGTGGATCTCATCGATAGCGGACGTAGGTGTTGGTGTACGTCTGAACCCAAAGCGCGCGTCTCTTTGTCACCGGAAGGCTGGACTACCTTGAAACGGGTGGTGTTGGGTGACCTCGACGGTGATAGCATTCACCTGTGTGACGTCTACATTTTCCGCGGCGCCTTTTTTGCTCGACTCCTCTGTCTGAACGAGGGTGGTTTTACCCTGGACCCTGATCTATGGACGGCCTTGGAAAAAGTAGTCCCCATTGTCGATGAAGTACTATATCTATAGGGTGCACACAGGCTAGAGTGTCAGTGTCTACTCATGAAGCGAACACACAACAGCGCAACCCAGAGTGGCACCCGGTGGGGCACCCAGAGGGGCACCCCGTGGGGCACCCGCAAGGCCGGCCGGCAGGAGTTCACGTGGAGTAAGACTGTGAACAAGGTGTTAACAGATTTGTATTACAACCCAACCAGTCCAGCCGCTTATAGCGCTGTGGGAGCGCTCGCTCGAGCTGCACATTCCCAAGGCATCAGTCGAACTGAAGTTCGAGCATGGTTAAAAACCCAAGACACTTATAGCTTACATCGAGCAGCCCGACGACATTTTCGCCGTAACCGAGTCATCGTAGGAGGCGTAGACGCACATTGGCAGGCCGATATGGTCGATCTGAGTCGATTTGCTGCCCACCCACAATGATGGACATCGGTACATGTTGACCTGTATCGATATTTTATCTAAGTACGCGTGGGTGCTACCCATCCGGACCAAAACAGGAGAGAATCTGGTACGAGCGTTCCAGCAGATTTTCAAGACGGGACGCAAACCCCTCTATTTGCAAACGGATGAAGGCACAGAATTTCTCAACCGCCACTTTCAAGCCTTTCTTAAGAAACAGAAGGTGTTTTTCTTTCATACGTACAACGAGACCAAAGCCTCTGTGGTGGAACGATTCAATCGGACCTTCAAAGGACGGATGTACAAGTATTTTACCGCCAAAAGCACCCGACGGTACATCGATGTGCTACCTCAACTAGTCCAAGGGTACAATCGAGCCTATCATCGCAGTATCCAGCGGGCTCCCCTCGATGTGACGGAACGCAACGAACATCAAGTGCGCCGTACGCTGTACTCGATAGACCCAAGTCCACTCACGTCACCCCGTTACAAACGCGGGGATGTGGTACGGATCAGTAAAGTCAAAGGGCAATTTGAGAAAAGTTACTTGCCCAACTGGAGTGACGAGCACTTTGTCATCGTTCGCCATAGCCCTCGAAACCCACACGTCTATCAACTGGAAGATCTACAAGGAGAAACACTGCAAGGCACGTTTTACGAGGCAGAATTACAACCGGTGGTAAAAACACGGAAAGACTACTACACGGTGGAAAAGATTTTGAAAACGGAACGTCGACGTGGCATCCCCTATCATTTCGTCAAATGGCAAGGTTGGCCCAGTTCGTTTAATTCCTGGGTCTCAGCCCGTGACATGAAACGGCTATAAATTCTACCTCACATCGCCTACAGCCTTCAGTCTAGGGTTGTACCATGGATAGCGCACATCTGCCCTTACTGCTGCGGACTCGAAAAGGACAAGTCGGTACCGTCGTGTGTCTACTAGTGCTTCTGGGTACCTTATTTGGAGGAGTCTTCTACGATTTGGCGTACCTGATATCCTGTTTCAACCTACCCTCCACTCGTCCAATACTGGCCCTCCAACGTCAAGTGCAATCACCCAGCCCCACCACCACCACCACCACCACTACCTCTCCTACTACGCTGCGGAACATTACCAGGGGTCCACCAGGTTCTACAACCCATCCCACTACGCGGTCTAGTCCTCCTCCTACTCTACGGAACTTCACCCGGGGTCCACCCGTGTACCTACCTAGTCCTACCCTCAGGAGCGCCCCACCCGCATCATCTTCCACCCTCACAGCACCCAGGGCAAAACCACGGCAACATAGGACTCCCACCACCACCACCACGACGCTAACACCTGGAGTGGGTATAGTACCACGTTTACCACGGCAACGGTACCCGCACGACTACGACCCCCGGTGGGATCCACGACAACGGTGGTGGGCCTCTGAACGCTTGACGCAAATCACCAAATAAAACCTATGGATCCTCGGTGGAAGCATCCCTTCACGTGTCTCATCGCTGGACCGACCGGGTCGGGAAAAACACACTTCGTTCAACGGCTCATCCAACACGGGTCAGCCCTCATTTCACCACCCGTGGCTCGCATCCTGTGGTGTTATGGAGCTTGGCAGCCTGTGTACGAGGAACCGGCACGCATACCTGGACTCACCTTGGTGGAAGGTTTACCCCCAGAAGATACCCCAGAAGACACGTTGGTAGTGGTAGACGATCTGATGACCGAAACGGACAGTCGGGTGACGCGTCTCTTTACGAAAGGGAGCCATCATCGTCGGTTGAGCATCATCTACATCGTCCAGAATCTCTTCAGTAAGAACAAAGAGCACAGGAACATCAGTTTGAATGCTCAGTATGTGGTCTTGTTCAAAAATCCCAGAGACGCATCACAAATTATGCACCTGGCGAAACAGATGTACCCTAAAAACACGGCCTTTGTGCGGGAAGCCTTTGAAGATGCCACCCAAGGGGCCCACGGGTATCTGCTCATCGACTTGAAACAAGGAACACCAGCGGCACTTCGATTGCGCACCCACATTTTCCCCGGAGAGTTCCAGACGGTGTACACGCCCAAATAAAAGAAGACACAACCCCTCTAGCATTCACTTCTTCATCATGTCTGCACGGATACGGAAGCACGCGCCGGCCCTCCGCGTATTACGCAGCGCGCCACCGGAGGTGGGCCGGGCCCTAGTGCGCGGCGCGGACGCGGGATTGGTACGGAGTTTGTGTGAAGTCGCTCATAATGTGTTAAAAGGGAATGTTCCTCTCAGTCCCCTGCAGAAAGGGAAATTGCAACGGCACAAGACGGGTCTCCGAACGCTGGTGAAGAAGACGGGAAGTTTAAAGAAAAAGAAACAGGTGTTACAGCGAGGTGGATTTCTCGGGGCACTCCTCGCACCTTTAGCCGCTTCCGTACTGGGACCGTTAGGAGGATCCATCTTGGGTGGAGCACGCTAACTTCATGGAACACACGAAAAAAATGATGCTGATCGAACCTCGGCTGTTACAGAGTTTGCAATCACCCTATCCCGTGCCTGCCACGGTGCAACAACTCCAGTCTCTCGACGAAGAGATGAATAGTATACTCCAACGTCGACTACCCGATCACGAGAAAATTCAACTCTACCATCAGACGCTGAACCGGTACAAGACGTTTATGGATCAATATAGGGGTAGTACACCATCAGCACCACTACCAGCAGCGCCAGCACCCACACCGCCATCATCACCTCAGCTGGAAGATGAAGTGTTGGCCAGTGTCCCTAAGGCATTCAAGACCAAGGCTCGTTTATTGTTGGACCGGATGAAACAGAATCCCGATATGGGTTGGAGCGATCAGGGGGAACTGCTTATCGAAACCGAGTGGTGCCGGGGTCTCATATCACCGATTTGATCAACGATACGGTGCGCTCTCGCAAACACTCTAATCCACCGGGCTGGGAAGCCTTTGCTCAGGGGTTGAAAGACACACACACCCCTCAAGAATTGGTGGGGAATCCTAACCGTTGGGCCTTTATGCAGCGGACCCAGCAATCGCCGAGTAGACCACCACCACCACGACCACCACCACCCTCTTCTTGGGAACCGGAGTCACCCCCCAAAACATCACAACGACGGGCACCTTCTTTTCCCCCCTTTAAAACACCATCCCCGGTAAAGAGGCTCCAGCGCTCGAGAGCTTTGATACATAGCAAGTCACCGCGATGATCACGACGACGAGGTCATCCGCCCAAGGCCTGGGAGCCCTATTAAAGCCAGGTGCAGAAGCAAGAAAGTTCAGTCGTCATGTTTTACCTCACGTTGCCCAGTAACAGTTCGCTCGAGGTGTTTCCTGACAACACCTTGGCCAAGTACGTGACCCAATTACCGCAACCGTTGCATTTACCTGGACGGTGGGAATGTGGACTGGTGGATATTCAATACCCTTACTCCTGGTACAACGTGCGAGGCAAGGAAGTATGGTACGACGTGACCTACGAAGGCAAAGTAAACCGACTGACTCTACCCGAAGGCCAATACGATACCCCCAAGGCGTTCATAGAGGGTCTGACCACATTGTTGAATTATAAGTCTCAACGGGTGGTGACGAATAGTTCAAGACCCGTCAAATCCTATCCCTTCAAGAATCACGTGATCTTCGATTACAACGCACACAACGACAAGGCCTGTATCCTGCTCAGCCCCAACGTGGGTGTGGAACTCAGTCATAGCCTACAGCAAATGTTAGGTCTCCCTTACAGCATCTACGCGGGTCCCACCACCGACACAGGCGACGTTGTGATGGATATGAAAGTGGGTATGTACGGACTCTACGTCTACTCGGACGCGGTGGACAGCCATATTGTGGGCGATGTGAACACACCTCTGTTACGGGTGGTGCCCATTAGAAAGAAGTATGGCGATCAAGTCATCCAGAGTTTGAACCACATACTCTACCTGCCCGTACGACACACCGATATCAACACGATCACGGTGGATATAAGAGATTACACGGGACGCCCGGTCGCATTCGAACGAGGGAAAGTGGTGCTGACACTTCATTTCTGAAAAGCACGTTCTCCTCACTTCGTATAATATACGTGCCTTACCAGTGCCATACGGCCAGCTATGCCGACTACTACACGAAACAAACGGGAGGTAGCTTGCCCATCTTTAGCGGTGCACGCATGCAACGAGGTCACGGGTTGGGTAACATACTGGGCAGCATCGTCAAAACGTTCTTGCCCTTGATGACACGGGGAGTAAAAGAGGTGGGTAAACAAGCGGTACGCAGTGGACTGCGCGTGGCCGGTGATGTCTTGGGAAGAACGGCACCCCGACAAGCCTTGAAACGACGGGCCCAAGAAGCAGGCAGCGTCTTGATCGCCAAAACCCTTAAACGACAACCACGGGCACAGGGAAGAGTCATTCGACGACCGACACACCGACGACGCACACCCCGGAAGAAGAAGGGTAAGAGAGACATCTTCGCATAATGGCATTCATTCACTCCGAGTCGTGTCCGTCTACCAACAGTGAATTGGATTTGTGGACTATTCCACCCACACAGACCAGTGTCGCCGAAGGACGTTGGGTAGAACATCGACCCCTGGCTAGCCTGACGGGCGCGGGACCGCTGGAATTTACCATTGAAAACAAAGATACGGCCTACCTGGATTTAACCCACACGTACTTGTACGTGAAAGCCAAAATAGTGAACACCGACGGGACGCCCATCGGGAACGATGCGGTGGTAGGCCCGGTGAATCTTTGGCTGCACTCCTTGTTCCAACAGGTGGATATCAGTCTGAACGATAAACTCATCAGTACGTCCACCAATACGTACCCGTACCGAGCCTACATCGAAACGCTGTTGTCGTACGGAGAAGATGCCAAAAAACACACTTGCAAGCCACGCTGTACTACAGGGATACACCCGGAGCCATGGATGCCGTCACCGTTGCCAATAATGGGTTCGGTCATCGCAGGCAGTTTACAGCCCGTAGCACGTCCGTCGATATGATGGGACGACTGCACGCCGATCTGTTCCTGCAAGACCGCTACATGATGAACGGTGTATCCATCAAGACCAAGTTGATCCGTTCCGCACCCACTTTCGCCTTGATGGCCGATGGAAATGCCTCCAATTACAAGATCATCATAGAAGATGCAGCCCTGTTTGTCCGTACGGTGGATTTGCAACAGGGTGTGTTGGTGAGTCACATGGAAGCCTTATCGAAAAAACCAGCCCTGTAGCCCATCCGACGCGTACAGACCAAGGTGTTCTCTGTGCCGTCAGGTACGATGATGGCTAATCGTGAAAATTTATTTCTAGGGGATCTCCCTAAACGTCTTACCCTGGCGTGTGTGACCAACACCAGTTTCAATGGGCAGTGGAGTGAGAATCCGTTCCACTTTCAACATTTCAACGTCAACTTTTTGGCACTGCACGTGGCCGGCCATCAAATTCCAGCCCGTCCGTTACAACCGGATTTTGGTAACCATCACTATGTGCGGAGCTACCTGAACCTGTTTACAGCCACAGGACAAAACAATCAGGACGAAGGAAATACCATCACTCGACGAGACTTTAGCCGTGGGTACACTTTGTTCGCCTTCGACCTCACCCCAACCTTGGAACACGATCATCAACTGGCCTTGCTCAAGAAAGGAAACTTACGGTTGGAACTGCGTTTCTCCGTCCCTCTACTCCATACCATTAACGTGATTTGCCACGCCGAGTTTGATAACGTCATCACCGTGGATCAGCAAAGAAACGTACTGTGTGACTACGCCAGCTAGAGTCATGGATACAGAGCAGCTGATGGCCATACTCCAGCGAGATCCTCGGGTACCCTTTCGAGGTGTGTTTCCACGCAATGTGTTTCCCACCACCCCAACCACCCCAGCAGCCTACATCCTTAATACAGACCCTGGTACTCGACCCGGTGAACATTGGGTGGCTCTGTACGTGGACACCCTGGGCCATGGCGAATACTTTGATTCCTACGGACTTGCACCCCTGCATCCCGATTTGGTGAAGTTCATGGACGTATCTACTACAGTGTGGCGTTGGAATACTAAAAGATTACAAGGACCCTTGAGTAGTGTATGCGGACAGTACTGTGTTTTGAATTTGGTGCTAATACTGTTATGTGGAAAATGGAATAGGTCTTTGGATTATGGACGCGGATATTCTCTAATGGACGACGGCTGGATTATGAATGATGGACTAGACGCTTGTAATTATCTCACTCACCGGAGTAGAGGACATTCTATGCAAACGATCATACAAATGTTTGATGATTATTCTCAAGCCGAAGACCGTGATGTACTCGTATACGACTGGACTGCCTCTCGTTTTGATGTGCATGCCCCATTTCTCTGGTTGTCTTAATTGATTCAATGTGTGTGTTCTCAATGTTTTTGTTATGACGTTGTTGTTCTGACGTTCATTGATGTTCAATAAAAAGATTCATGAAAAAACACAAGTGATGTTTTTGACTTTTTTTATTCAGGTGAACAAGAATGTATAGAATATGTACAAAAGAATACAGGTGGTGTGTAAAAACTGTGAGAGCGTGGGATTCGAACCCACGCCCTGCACTTAGGACTGGCGACCCTTCTGACTTTTTTACAGTTATAGTTTTAACTCATATCATGAAAAGTATATCAAATGTCATAGTTTCACAAATCCAGGTAAGTGGTACTGATGCCATCGGGAAGGACTTTCCGCTTGGGGTAGAAGAAGGTGAAGGCGTCTCGTTTCTGGATGTACGTCCGCATCTGGTGGTCCACGACCCGAAATCCTCTGTTAGTCCCACTTGCACTGGCCTGGCTTTGCAGCACGTTCAGGTACAAGGCTTTGTCGATGGCCGGATCGCGCCGGTTCACCCCTTTCCACCTAAACTTATTTTGGTCTCCACCGTAACAGTAATACGTCTTCGAGGAGAGAGCAATCATGGCATCGCCACTCCACTCCAACTTGAAGAGGCCCGGCGTCCGCTTGTCGTACTGGTAATGGTCACGTCGAGGTAGCCACTGGTCCCGTTCCGCCTCATACTGTGCACGTAACTCGGGTTTGACCAGGGACTCCCAATCCGCATTAGACACGGCCATGTAAGCAGAGTCTGTATCCATCTCCATGAGTTGCCAGTCTGATGGATTAAAATACACACCCATGAAATCATACAAAAACTGGAGCATCCTCAGCTTGGCCATCTGGTATACCATACATCCAATCTGGAGGGGCAGGTTGTCACGGATAGTCTTTTTGGCTAAAGTGATTTCATACGTGTCGTCATCGATGACCTCCACGGACCGAAACAGAGGGGAATTCACCTTTTTGCGGGCCTGTGGGGTGGTACAAATGTTCAAGTTCATGTGCTTATCTTGGTTAGTGACCGTTTTGCCATAATAGCCATTGCCCGTGAGCTTCCACGATTCACCGATGATGGCCTTACTCGGATCTTGATCGCCTTGACGACGGGCAGACGTCACGATGTCGGCATTCCCCGCAAAACAGGCGTTGGGTACGTACTGTAAGACTTGGTACACGCGCGTGACTTCCAGGCCGTGGCTGATGTACCACTGTAGTAGCGGAGTGCCCAGCAAGATTTTCTCTGCCCACATACTGCCAATCAACATCCGTCGAGGTCGAGGCAAACACTCGTGTTGCTCGGCATAGGCACCCATGGTGTCTCCAATGTCATCCCGACCCACCAGTGTGTTTTTAAAGATGGGTGGGCACTGGGCGAAGAGTGGCTTGAGAGTGTCGGGAACATGCAAGTCGCATTCCACAGAGCCGTAGAGGTCTCCGGAACGAATGGCGTCGAACATCTGTGGCAGACTCAGGAGTCGCCGACGACTGAGAGGGTACTCGCGCGCTTTAAGGACACGGCGTAAATGTGGGAAGGCCTGGCACATGGTGTGAAATTCACACTCCCACATTTCGATGAGGTGATATCCCCTCTCTTTGATGTAATCGCCGTTCTCCTGGACTTCTTCCCGTAATTCTTCCGCCGATTTCCCACGTCGTTGGTTGAAGCGTCCAGCGCTGAAATGGCATTCGTGGCCGTGCCAATAGCAGCCATAAAACTGGAATACGGTCGGTGTTCTACCCACAAGGGCAAACCCATCGACGGGAAGTCGACGATCTCCTATGCGCTTCTCTGTGGCGTTGGTCTGATGGCGTATAGAAATTCCCCGTCGATAGGCTTCGCAGTCTAACCACTGGTCGGCGAGATGTTTGTAGGGGTTGCGTTGCGGTGTGAAATGCTGACCTTCCGCCAACCAGCGCGTATAATGACCACTGAAAGAGATGGCGAAGCGCCAGACCCGGTAAACTCAAGCACTCCCTGAATATGTCGACGTGCATCTCACGACGAAAGAGTTGAACCATTTTCTCGGCCGCTTCGAGGAAAGGAACCACATCTAAATTATTATACCATATCAGGAAATCTCGCAAGGTCTGCATATGTTGGTCGTTCCATACCTGATGTAGTTCCCGGGACGTGTCTTCCGAACATTCCACTTGCTTCAAATCGTCAAAGAACGCGTCCCGGGGTGGCAACTGTGTTTCCTCCAAGCGGTCGAGCGTCGATATATACGTGTAAGGGAACCGCCCTTTGGTTTGTGCACAGTCATACGCCTTCACCCACTGATCATAGCTATAATTTGGAGCTAAGTAGTTCCGTACATCCAGGAAATGGAGTGACGTGGTAGTGAGGGCCATATGATTATTAATCTTCTTGATGACGGACTTGATGGTATTAGCCTGGGCCAAGTAAGGGGTCACGTCCAATCGATCGAGAGGGTTTCTCGATAAACGAGTAAGACCGAAAAATATCTCGTCTCGAAGGGTCCCGGTTTATCTCTATCGATTGTCGTCCCGGTTTGCTCCCGGTTTTCCCTCGAAGTAAAAGCCCATCTCGAACCCCCTCGAAATAAATCGACTTGCTTCGAGAATGGAATCGAGATGCCTTCAAATGAATTCGGAAGGCCATTAACTTCTCTGTCGCACCGAGACTAATCTCGGCGAGCACATACGCATTAAGCCATGGATAATGAAGTAAAGTAAACATGATTCTTTTAACATTATTTTGTTATTCCGTCTAGAGATCTGTAGTCGCATACTTGCTCTGACAGCGCAATTTTTACGTATGGAAAGGAATAAAACATCACAAATTGAATTACATAATTTGGCTCAATATTATTCAGTGTAAATTATTTCGAACCTGTTTTAGAATTCAAATCACTTTATGAGATATGTTCAGGTACTGCGAATTGAAATAAATTCTACAAGTCTGGAATAAAATTCCATATGGTTTTTTTTCTTAAGGTATATCAGAACGGGAGATTTTCGTTGATATTACTTATTTGATAGGATCGCGACTTGAAAAATTATTGTACCTGGTTTCTTCAATGGTTTCCCCGGTTTTCAGAAATACAGCAGCTTTAAAGTCCACAGGAGCGGGTGGTAATGCATTGGACATCGGATAATATGAACAAACGCGCGATCGAAGTGTTTGAGCATTCCATATAAGCTTTTCACACTAACAACACGTGGTATTGTTGTTGTAAAATGTACATGAACGTTGATTTAAAGACTAATTGGGCGCTAATTACTTTCAGTAATTAGTTAATTTGATAGACACATGAAACTAGCAATAAATAATAGAACGGAAATATCTTATTAATCCCCACCAACAGCACTTTTCTTAGTTTTTCTTCCAAAGTAATTAACCTCTCTCTATATTCGCTGTTGTTACAAGCCGACGGTTTACGCGGACCGACTGTGGTGTGAATTATGAACACCTCTAGTTCTGATTGTCATTATTGTCATTATTAACCTCTACCAGGCAAGCTTATATCAAAAATAAACTTTGTTGATATAACCGTACAATCTCCTTACTCGAACTGTATCTCAAGACAGTAATTCTCAGTAAAGTGGAATCTGTAATGAATAATACAAAATTATGAAACGAATTACATACCGAGGCTAAATCACCGGTCACACTTCATTTTTCGGTTGAAACGATCTATGTTTCGTTTCAAAACAATATTATGGAACAATAATTATCGCATGCTTCACTATCATTATTATTCAGATTATATCCAGTTGATGTGTCATTTATCCCGCGTCGGATAATAATCAGATATACAATCAATGTGTGAGAAAATCATTCAATTTTATATTCTTAATTTATATAGATAAATGAAACGTTTTCTTTCAATTGGGTTCAGGAAACATCATATAATAGAAAAATCGATTAAACATTTAATAACATAAAAAAAAACAGTTGTCGGGATTGTATTTTAGGCTGCGATATGCTTATACGACGATCGCCCCCAAAACTTTGATACCCGCACAACAATCTGATCGCCTGAGAAGCTAAGAAACGACCAATTTAAGTGCAACAAACGCGTACATATACAAACCGGGACCCCCTTCGAGATTACCGATCAATTTCGTGTCCATCTCGAAAACCGGGACGTTTCGATCGAGATAGAACCAGGAGCAAACCGGGAGACGTCGCCAGGGGTCCCGGTTCTGCCCTCCCGGTTTCAGCCGAGAAATTTCTCGTTCCATCTCGAAGGCATCGAGAAAGTGTCTCGATTAATTGGACGTGACCCCTAAGGGTAGAGAAATTCCTTCACCATGTTAAGATCGTATCGCCCCGAGTTGAAGCCGAGCACAGGTAACTGGCCTAGGTATTGTAGGAAGCGGGCTTTCAATTTCTCCGCATACGGCTTAGGTAAAGGTACATCCTGCGACTGAATGGGTTCCGGCTCCTGGGTCTCCGACTCCGACTCGGACTCTGACTCTTCATCGTCGCTGAACGATACACCTGGTATAGGAATCCGATCGTCCAGTTGGTCCAGTACGTCCTCGAACTTGGACACCAACAATTCCGTACTTGCCGCACTGACTTCCTCTAAATAACCCATCATACGGGTAATCAACTCATGGGAATCCCCCGACGACACGAAACAGACGGGCGCAGCGTCATAGCCGGGTACGTTGGTGGAAATGCTCACACTCAGGGGAATATGGTGCTGCGTCCACTGCGTTTTCGCTGAGAACATGTCCATGGGCTCCAACAGGGCCTCGAAATCCTAACACGCCGGTAGGGAAAATAACGGTCCTCTTCCGGTATGACAAGACCCTCATCGGCCAGCTCCTCGAAAATAGTAGGCGTATTATGGTACACGCCACCAGGAAATTTACGTTTCACAGCGTTGTCACAAATCTTCTCGTGGGAGTGTAGATTGGTGGACCGGTCAAACACCCGATGACATTGAGCACAACTGTAGGACTGGGCGTACAGGCTCATATTGTAGATGAGGGAAAAATACTCACCCCGCCGTCGTCGAAGACATTGACTTTCATCGTAGAAGCATACCGTTCTGTTGAGCGATGAACCAATTCAGCCACAAATATGGCATCCTCGTGTCGTAATCGGTATACAAAGATATTGATGCTGACACGACATCCAAATACTTAAAGGAGACTCCCCGGAACTGCCGCTCATCCAGGTCTTGCTCCTGTAAATACTGTCTCCAATAGCCATTGGCCACTTTCTCACAAACCAGGGGATTACACTCGTCCACATGCACGGCCAAACACCGAAACAGACATTTCCGGTCTTTGTAGGGACCATTTGTGCCTCCCGTTAACGCATACAGTCCTTTTCGACGAAGCGAGTGACAGGAGCACCGATAGGATGATCTGTCATTTTCGTGACGAAAAATGTGACGTTCGTCACCATTTCTATAGTCCATTTGGTGTTGGGTCGTTGCAACCGGGCCCATTCCAACGGGTCCAACGTAGTCAGTTGGTCGATGAGTGGCTCCAGAGAAATTGCATCCGTCACCGTGAAGGGTTGATCAAACACATAGGTATTATTGCTGGGATAAAAATACCGCAACTGGTCTGTCTCTTTGTGCCGTAAGATGTAGCCGAATGTGATATTCAACTTAAAAGCTGTGACCTGGTCTGTGAAAATGTTCTCGGCATAGGTAGAAAGATACGTGAGGTCCTGCAGTCGAAAGTTATACAAGTCCAATAGACGACGGTGACGGTGAAAACAATGGCGTATGGTGGTCCAGTGACGTCGATAAAACTCACTCACACGCTCGTCTTCGGGCAAGGCATCAGCCGGAGGCGCTCCTGGATCCCCTGAAAAATCTTCTCCACGTCTCATGCTGCGGTGAGGCTCAGACTGGTCAGGTAGGCTGGTGAGGTAGGTTGGTGAAGCAGGCCAATGAATGCAGCAATACCCTAAAAATTCTCACTTTTATACGTTTTTTCGTGACATTCGTGTATTTTCGGTGACCTTCGTGTGTCTTCGGTCACCTCCGTGTCTCTTCGGGGACCTCCGTGACTCGTCGGCCACCTCCGTGACTCTTCGGGCGCCTCCGTGACATGTTCGGGCGCCTCCGTGTGTCTTCGGGGATCTCCGTGACATCTTCGGTGACCTCCGTGTGTCTTCGGGCACCTCCGTGACATCTTGGGGCACCTCCGTGACATCTTCGGCCACCTCCGTGTCTTTTCGTGGAAGTGAACGACATTGTGGGAAAAACCCCACTTGTATACGGACCTGACCGAAGAAACACGGAGATCACCCAAGAGACACGAAGATGAACGACATTGTGGAAAAACTACACCACGGACGTACCCGAAAAGACACGGAGGTGAACGACATTGTGGAAAAACCCCATAAACAGGTCAGTACATCTCCTATCATGTTCCCAGGTCACGCTCCATTCTCCCAGACCGGAAGTGACGTCATACCTACAAGAGCGCCCCCTGGCGGAAAAAAGGAACCAAGAGTTACCTCCCTGGAAAATACGAGTTTAAATACTGTCTACCTACTACTCACGTGTAGATGGATAAAATAGATAGATAGATAGGTACTTCATTTAACTTCGGTTTATAGAAGAATACAAGCGTCTGGTCCGTCATTCATAATTCAACCGTCGTCCATTAGAGAATATCCGCGTCCATAATCCAAAGACCTATTTCATATTCCATATAACAGTATTAGCACCAAATTCAAAAAGACAATCATAGTATACATAAACATAGGCTTGTTTCCTGCAAGAGAGAAGCGGTCACAATTTTCAATGATGCCGACAAGACATCATGATGTTCCAAAAATATCAAATCCGTATCGCTGATCAGTATTCTTAATCCATAATATTCGTTGAAAAGTCGTCATCTAAAGAATGATGTATCTCAGTCACGCTTTGATTGTGACTGTTCATATGAGTACCATGAGGATCTTGGAGTACATGGGTTCATACGGTCCCTAGCCCCGGGTTAAGCGGAATTAGACACAAGTTACGAAACGTAACGTCATAGATCTTTGACGCTACGCTCGTATTTTGCTATCAGCATGCGATATGTATCGCCAAATTTGAGAAACTTTGAGTGGAGGCGCTTAGTGGTGTAGTCCTGTTTTATAAGTTTCTGCAACAATGTCTTGTGACGTTGATTAAAATCGTCACATTTAATACAGGATCTAGCAAATGCTACTAGGCATGATATGTATACGCCATATGCAGGTCCCACTGGAATATTACGGTCCAGAAAGGGATAGTTTACGATGTCGAAATTGTAATCATCTCTTTAGTCATACATTTTTATAGAGATATAGGTCTAAATATGATGTGCCTGAAGGGTTATCTGTAGTTTCCTTCAAATCCATTGAAGGTGGATATATATCCTTCACTGCGTCATTTATATAGCGAAGACATTAGCTCACGCTGGACCTATTATAATCGACAAATATAACATTCAATCACAAATCACAATCACATATTAAAAAATATGCGTAAAATATTTACAGACGTAAGCATGTCACATAAATTATACGGACCGAATAGTGAGCATGTTATTTCATTGGATAAAAACGTCAAAGGTCAACGTCACAATCACCCCCCCCCCCTCCAAAAGAGAAAAACTATCACGCTTATGGCAAACAAGAAACCTATTGATGTCGAAAGTTCAAGGTCACTAGATAATTATATTAGGAAACCACTGAAAATCATTTTTTTGTGAGTTGGTTGAGGTCCTTAGATGAACGTAATGGAACTCGAAAGACGCGTAGATTGCGTTTTAATGGCCTAGTCCACATCGCCAATTATGCTCTTGTTTCTTTGTGTCCGTGGATGTCCGTGGATGTCCGTGTACTTCCGTGCATGCCTGTCTGAATTTTCCGCAAGCGATAACTTCCTAAGGCTTTGTTGGATTGTTCCGAAATTTGTCATACGCATTCCTTGCGACAAGGCGCCAGTTGGTATTGGATTTCAGCAACATCTGCCTGAAGGTGGCGCCACTGGGTCAAAATGGGTCTTGCTTCTTTGTGTCCGTGGACACCCGTTAAAAATTTTCACGAGTGTTAACGTCTAAATGCTTCGTCAGATTCTCCCGAAATTCGGCATACGCATATCTTTCGACAAGACGCTGGTTGCTACTGCATTTCAGCAACATCTGCCTGAAGGTGGCGCCATTGAGTTTCGCTTCTTCGTGTCCGTTCCAGTTAAAATGGGTCTTGCTCTCTTTGTGTCTGTGGATGTCTGTTCAAATTCTTCAGAGACGATAACTTTCAAAAGCTTTGTCGGATTCCTTCGAAATTTAGCATATACACTCCTTGTGACCAAACGTGGGTTGGTATTGCGTTTCAGCAAGATCCATATGAAGGTGGCGCCGCTGGGTCTTGTTCCATTCTTCTGTGCATGTCCGTGGTTTCCATTCAAATTCTTCATAAGCGATAACTTCCAAATACTTTGTCTAATTAGGCATCCCTTATGTGTTTGTCATTTTCTTCTTTCTTCCGCTTCTCGCTGTTAGTTTTGAATTTCATGTCGTTTTAAATGAAGGACACCATTTTCTTAAATTTTGCTGTCCAGTCCTTCTATTCCACATCATATGATTTACACTAAAGCTTTTGCAGGAACCATATTTTAATTCAGAAATATAATATGAAATAACTGGCTGAGGAATCCCCGCAGTACCGAACCTCTGTTAGTTTTGAATTTTGTGTCGCCTGATTTTGCTATCAAATAATTCTATTCCACATCATATGATTTACCCTAAAGCTTTTGCATGAACCATATTTTATTTCGGAAGTATATGAAATAACTGGCGGGGAAATCTCCTCATTACCGAACCCCTGTTTTTTTTTAATTTCGTGTTATCTTAAATGAATGACATTTCCTTCAATTTGCTATCAAAAATTGTGTTTCACATCATATGATTTACCCTAAAGCTGTTGCACGAACCATATTTTATTTCGGATGTATAATATGAAATACCGAACCCCTGTTTTTTTAATTTAGTGTCATCTTAAATGAAGGACATTTCCTTCAATTTTGCTATCAAATAATTGTATTCCACATCATATGATTTACCCTAAAGATTCTGCACGAACCATTTGTGTCCACACCTGTGACTTATTATATTAATTGCAACAGAGTTCCTAAAGTTTGGGTGCACACTGTGCATATGATCAATTTCCTGAATTGAATTCGACCTTGTAGGTTTTCAGACTGACAGATGATGGCATACGGTTGTCAGTGTGGTGGTTTCATGTACAGGAAGCTTTCTATGGCTTTCATGTCAGCACACCTACCACTACCCTCAAGGAGAGCATGCATGTCCCCACCTCCAGAGCGCCGAGACGCACCCTCTATCTCCCAAACTATCCCTCGCCCGACCTTCATATATTGTGTTCGAGCATATATATCTTGGCAGAAGTTGAAATTTGTGTGTTGTCTGCAATATTGGGATAATTCCGCCACCCCTCAATGAATTGCAACCCTAAAAGGTTTCAATTTATAAGGCACAGACCCATGTTTTTTGTATTTGGTAAGTGGGTCCCTTGTCTATAGATCTTGCTTGGAGTTGTTTTTCGTGCCAATCCGCCTCTGGGGGGCAAAATTATGTTTCCGGACAATAACTTTTTAAAACTTGAATGAATTATTTCCAAGTTTGGTACACATGTACATTACCTGAAAGCTTCGCTTGGGATTGCTTTTCTTGTCGATCTACTCTTAGGTGGCGCCACCTGTAGGGCAAGTTAACATTTTTTATTTCCAATGTCAAGGGATCTTGCCTCAAAATCTCGGTTGGGATTATATTTTATGCCTATCTACCTATATGGCGCTACCTGTGGGCCAAGGTAAAATTGCATTTCCGGACAGTAACTGTTGGACCTGAATGGATTCTTTTAAATTTGGAATGTGGGTACCTTCCCTCAAGGCATCTTATGAGGCCATGTTAATTATGTTTTTCCTAAATTTTACGTTTTTACTTTTTTCACAAATAATGAATGTTTCCTTTACTAAAGATGCAAAAGGGATGCCTCCTCGATCGTATTCGATCGACTGTATCTAGTTTCTTCAATATTTGGCATATATGCATTCCTTGTGACAAGATGTTGATTGGTATTGCGTTTCAGAAAGATCTGCCTGTAGGTGGCGCCACTAGGGTTCTTTCCGTTCCTTTGTGCTGCAAACAATAACTTTGAAAGGCTTTGAAATGTCGCTCGAAATTTGGTTTCCGGGCAATAACTTGAGAACTGCTCTTCAAGTTCTTCCCAAATTAGGCATGCATATACATTGTACCTTGCCATGAGATATTGCATGGGATTGTGTTATCCACTTCTGCTTAGAAGGTGACGCCAGCTGATGACAAAATCTGAAATTTGTTTTTGGCCCATAGCTTGAGAACTGCATGCTCATCGGATTCTTCTCAAACTTCGCATGCATGTACCATGCCACTCACTTGCACTTACAGGTGGCGCCACCTGGAGGCAAAATCCCATATTTGTCTCCGGGTAATACCATGACCTAAGATGTCGCTTGAGATTGCGTTTCGCCCACTTGCACCTATAGGTGGGGCCACCTGGCGTTAAAATCAAAATTTGTTTTCAGCCATTAACTTGAGAACTGCTCATCGGAATCTCCTCAAATTTAGCACGCATGTATCATGCCAGGAGAAGTTGCGTGGAATTGCCTTTCGCTCACTTGTAATTACAGGTGGTGCCACCTGGTGGCGAAATACCAGATTTGTTTCCGGGTAATAACTTGAGAACCGCTCGTCAGATTCTTCTTAAATTTGGTATGAATATACCATGACATATGATGTCGCTTGGGCTCGCGTTTCGCCCACTTGCGCCTACAGGTAGCACCACCTCCTGAAAATCTAAATTTGATTTCGCTCATC
The DNA here is from genome assembly GCA_036873755.1 of Hanleya hanleyi. Taxonomy (NCBI): domain Eukaryota; kingdom Metazoa; phylum Mollusca; class Polyplacophora; order Lepidopleurida; family Hanleyidae; genus Hanleya; species Hanleya hanleyi. Next base: position 2,242 of record JAVTVY010035178.1, on the reverse strand, counting down.
GGATTTTTCTCCAATTTGGTATTCAGATACCATGTCATGATATGTCCCTTGGGATTGTATTTTGCTTGCATGCTTCTGCATACTGGTGGCGACACCTGGTGGAAAATTCTGAAATTTGTTTTGGCAATAATTTGACAACTGCTCATCAGATCCTTCTCAAATTTGGTATTCATATGCCATAAGATGTCACTTGGGATTGTGTTTCGCACACTTGTGCCTACAAATCTAAATTTGGTTTCCGGGCAATAACTCTTCAGATTCTTCAGACCCCTCTTCAGATTCTTCCCAAAGTTCGTATGCTGATACATGTACCATGTCATGAGATGATGCTTGGGATTGCGTTTTGCTCACTTGCACCTAAGTAGTATATAAAGAGTAAAACGGGTATTTAGCGCCTCACTGCGCATGCGCAGAACCAAAATTGTGGCGGTATTGTGGCGGTATTGGGGAGGTGCGCATGCGTGATGAGGGGGCGTGGCCTATAGTGAATGGGTGGGTTCAAAATGGCGGCTACTTACAGTCCGCCATTTTGAACCCACCTTTTCAAAATGGCGGCTACTTAAAGTCCGCCATTTTGAACCCACCCACTCACCAGTGCACTCATTGACACCGGTGTCAATGAGTGCATAGTTCCGGCAGGGAAAAAAAAGTTCCGGCAAAAAAAAAAAAAAAAAATGTATTCATGCGCGGTGATGCGGTTTGGCCGTGGTTTTGGCGGTGATTCGGTCTCGGGAAAAAGCTTCCGCGGAAAAAAGTAGTCCCTAGATAAAATGGTCCGATGGGGTTGAGTGAGGTATCAAAGTGAAGCTTAGGTGAAGGGGCATCTAATGGGTTGGGTGTGGGGTTGACATATCGGCCTTCTGCGCATGCGCGGCGGCCGAAGGGTACGAAAATAGCCTTTTTGGAGCTATGGGAGCCCCTAGTTGACCGATGGGGTCGAGTGAGGTATCAAAGTGAAGCATATGTGAAGGGGCATCTGATGGGCTGGGCGCGGGGTTGAACTATCGGCATTCTGCGCATGCGCGGAGGCCCAAGGGTATGGAAAGAGACGTTTTGGAGCTAGGGAAGCCCCTAATGGACCAATGGGGTCGAGTGAGGTATCGATGTGAAGCATTCGTGAAGGGGCATCTGATGGGCTGGGTGTGGGTTGAAATATCGGCATTCTGCGCATGCGCGGTGGCCCAAGGGTATGGAAATAGCGGTTTTGGAGCTAGGGGAGTCCCTAATGGGCCAATGGAGTCGTATGAGGTATCAAAGTGAGGCATTCGTGAAGGGGCATCTGATGGACTGGGCGTGGGGTTGAAATATCGGCATTCTGCGCATGCGCGGTGGCCGAAGGGTATGAAAATAGCCTTTTTGGAGCTAGGGAAGCCCCTAATGGTCCAATGGGGTCGAGTGAGGTATCAAAGTGAAGCATTCATGAAGGGGCATCTAATGGACTGGGAGTGGGGTTGACATATCGGCCTTCTGCGCATGCGCGGTGGCCCAAGGGTATGAAAATAGACGTTTTGGCATCTAGGGGAGCCCCTAATGGTCGAATGGGGTCGAGTGAGGTATCAACGTGAAGCCTAGGTGAAGGGGTATTTGATGGCTGGGTGGGTGCATGTAAAATTTTTCCTGAAAAAAAAAACGGAACACGGACTTTATCGAAAAATGCCTATATGGGTATGAGGGGTATATAGGTCGCCGGGCTTAACGGGGCTTGTCTATCAACGGAGTTATCTTCCCCTAGTTCCAGGGTGGGTGTATGTAAAAATTTTCCTGAAAAAATACGGAATACGGACTTTATCCTAAATTACGGGAAAATGCCTATATGGGGTATGGGAGGTATAGCACCATCCTGGGAAACGTACTTCTATACATTTGCGGTAGGGTTGTGGGGTCTCGTTTTACTCGTCTCGTCATTTAGAACATGATAGGAAGTGTCCCCGTGCGAATCGGTGAAATTTTGGAAAAAGTACGATATAGCCTCATATAGTCCCATACTGAGGGTATAGGATCAATGTTTGTCCCCCTGGGAAACGTACTTCTATACATTTGCGGTAGGGTTGTGGGGTCTCGTTTTACTCGTCTCGTCATTTAGAACATGATAGGAAGTGTCCTCGTGCGAATCGGTGAAATTTCGAAAAAAAAGTACGATATAGCCTCATATAGTCCCATACTGAGGGTATAGGATCAATGTTTGTCCCCCTGGGAAACGTACTTCTATACATTTGCGGTAGGTTGTGGGGTCTAGTTTTAC
>JAVTVY010035177.1:0-136447 GCA_036873755.1 Hanleya hanleyi | reverse complement strand
AAAAGTGGTGCTGACACTTGCTTTCCGACAAGTCCGCTCTCCTCACTTCGTATAATGTACGTGCCTTACCAGTGCCATACGCCCAGCTATGTCGACTACTACAAGAAACAAACGGGCGGAGGCTTGCCCATGTTTAGCGGTGCACGCATGCAACGAGGTCACGGATTGGGGAACATACTGGGCAGCATTGTGAAAACGTTTTTACCCTTGGTGACACGGGGTGTGAAAGCGGTGGGGAAACAAGCGGTACGCAGTGGATTGCGCGTGGCCGGTGATGTGATGGAAGGCACAGCACCCCGACAAGCCTTCAAACGACGGGCTAAAGAAGCGGGCGGCGTGTTGATCGCCAAAGCCCTTAAAAGACAAACTCCGACACAGCGAAGAGTCATTCGACGTCCAACACACCGACGACGCACACCCCAGAGGAGGACCAGGACGAAGAAGAACAAGAAGAGGAATAGGAGAGACATCTTCGCATAATGGCATTCATTCACTCCGAGTCGTGTCCGTCTACCAACAATGAATTGGATTTGTGGACTATTCCACCCACCCAAACCAGTGTAGCCGAAGGACGTTGGGTAGAACATCGACCCCTGGCTAGCCTGACGGGGGTGGGCCCCGTGGAATTTACCATTGAAAACAAAGATACGGCCTACCTGGATTTAGCCCACACCTACTTGTACGTGAAAGCCAAAATAACGAACAACGACGGGACGCCCATAGCGGCCGATAAAGAAGTAGGCCCGGTGAATCTTTGGCTGCACTCCTTGTTCCAACAGGTGGATATAGGTCTCAACGATAAACTCATCAGTACGTCCACCAATACGTACCCGTACCGAGCCTACATGGAGACGCTGTTGTCGTACGGCAGTGATGCCAAAAAATCACACTTACAAGCTGAGCTGTACTTCAAGGATACACCCGGAGTCATGGGCAGCCTGCGTGCCAATACTGGGTTCGTCGCACGCAAAAGAATGGCAGCCCAAAGCAAGTCCATCGATATGATGGGACGACTGCACGTCGATCTGTTCATGCAAGACCGCTACATGATGAACGGAGTATCCATCAAGATCAAGTTGATCCGTTCCTTACCCGCGTTCGCCTTAATGGCCGGTGGGGAGGGGGGTATCGATTACAACATCGTCATTGAAGATGCAGCCCTGTTTGTCCGTACGGTAGATTTGCAACAGGGCGTGTTGCTGAGTCACATGGAAGCCTTATCGAAAAAAGCAGCCATGTACCCCATCCGACGCGTACAGACCAAGGTGTTCTCTGTGCCAACAGGTACGATGATGGCCAATCGTGAAAATTTATTTCTAGGGGATCTGCCTAAACGTCTTACCCTGGCGTGTGTGTCCAACACCGCTTTCAATGGAAATTGGGCTGAGAATCCGTTCAACTTTCAGCATTTCAGCATCAACTTTGTGGCACTCCACGTGGCCGGCCATCAAATTCCAGCCCGTCCATTACAACCGGACTTTACTAACAAAAACTATGTGCGGACCTACCTGAACCTGTTTACAGCCACAGGACAAAACAACCAGGACGAAGGCAATACCATCACTCGAGACGACTTTATCCGTGGGTACACATTGTTCGCCTTCGACCTCACCCCCACCTTGGAACACGATCATCAACTGGCTTTGCTCAAGAAAGGAAACCTACGGTTGGAACTGCGTTTCGCCAACCCTCTACCCCACACCATTAACGTGATTTGCTACGCCGAGTTTGATAATGTCATCAGCGTGGATCAGCAAAGAAACGTGCTGTGTGACTACGCCAGCTAAGAGTCATGGATACAGAGCAGCTGATGGACATACTCCAGCGAGATCCGAAGATCCCCTTTCGAGGTGTGTTTCCACGCAATGTGTTTCCCACCCACTCCACCACCCCAGCAGCCTACATCCTGAATACAGACACGAGGAATCGACCCGGTGAACATTGGATAGCTGTGTACGTGGACACCCTAGGCCAAGGCGAATACTTTGATTCCTACGGACTTGCACCCCTACATGACGATTTGGTGAAATTCATGGACGTCTCTACTACAATGTGGCGTTGGAATACGCAAAGATTACAAGGTCCCTTGAGTAGTGTGTGCGGCCAGTACTGTGTGTTTTATCTCACTCACCGGAGTAGAGGACATTCTATGCCCACCATTGTACATATGTTTGATGATTATTGTCAAGCCGAAGACCGTGATGTCTTCGACTATGACTGGACGGCCTCTCGTTTTAATGTGCATGCTCCATTTCTCTGGTTAACTTAAAAATGTACTGCGCGCGCAGGCCACTTGTTTATTATTATCACGTTATATTGTTATGACGTTGTTGTTCTGACGTTCATTGATGTTGAATAAATTGATGAAAAAACACAAAAAAAATGATTTGACTTTCTCTTTTTATTTAAGTCAACAAGAAAGGATTAGACTATATACAAATAGAATACAGGGTACAAATAGTAGGGTTAAGGTACAAAAAAAGTTCTGTCAGGAGTAGGATTCGAACCTACGCCAGCTCTTCGCCGACCAGCATTTAATACCGGCGCCTTAGACCACTCGGCCATCCTGACTTTTACAGTTTTATAACTCGTGTATCAACAGTTATAGTTCGACATTGTTTTTACAAGTTCAAGTAAGTGGTGCTCACACCGTCGGCCAACACTTTTCGTTTCGGGTAAAAGAAAGTAAAGGCGTCTCGTTGCTGAATGTACGTGCGCATCTGGTGATCCACCACTCGAAATCCTCGGTTAGTACCACTCGCACTGCCCTGGCTTTGCAGCACGTTCAAGTACAAGGCTTTGTCGATGTTGGGATCGCGCCGGCTCACTCCTTTGCAGCTAAACTTATTTTCGTCTTCGTCTCCTCCGTAACAGTAATACGTCTTGGAGGAGAGACCAATCATAGCATCCCCACTCCACTCCAGCTTGAACAGGCCCGGCGTACGCTTATCGTACTGGTAATGGTCACGTCGAGGTAGCCACTGGTCCCGTTCCGCTTCATACTGGGTACGTAACTCCGGTTTCACCAGGGACTCCCAATCTGCATTAGAGACGGCCATGTAGGCCGAGTCGGTATCCATTTCCATGAGTTGCCAGTCTGATGGATTAAAATACACACCCATAAAATCATAGAGAAACTGCAGCATCCTCAGCTTGGCCACCTGATAGACCATACATCCAATCTGCAGGGGTAAGTTGTACCGGATAGTCCTCTTGGCTGAAGTGACTTCATAGGTGTCGTCATCGATGACCTCCACGGACCGAAACAGAGGAGAATTCACTCTTTTGCGGGCTTGGGCAGTAGTACAAATGTTCACGTTGACGTGCTTATCCTGGTTCGTTACCGTTTTTCCGTAATAACCATTGCCAGTGAGCTTCCAACATTCACCGATGATGGCCTCACTCGGGTATTCATCACCTTGACGACGGGCCGACGTCACGATGTCGGCATTCTCCGCAAAACAAGCGTCGGGTACGTACTGTATCACTTGATATATTTGGGTAATTTCCAAACCGTGGTTCATGTACCACTGCAGTAAGGGCGTGTCCAGCAAGATTTTCTCGGCCCACATACTCCCAATCAACATGCGTCGAGGTTGAGGCAAACACTCGTGTTGCTCCGCATAGGTCCTCATGGTGTCCCCAATATCAGCCCGACCCACCAGCGTGTTCTTAAAGATGGGAGGGCACTGGGCGAAGAGAGGCTTGAGAGTGTCGGGAACATGCAAATCACATTCAACAAAGCCGTAGAGCTGCCCCGAACGAATGGCGTCCAACATCTGTGGCAGACTCAGCAGTCGCCGACGACTCAAGGGGTACTCACGCTCTTTTAGGAAACGTCGTAAATGGGGCAGGGCCTGGCATATCGTGTGAAATTCACACTCCCACATTTCAATCAGATGGTATCCTCTCTCTTTCACATAATCACCGTTCGCCACCACTTCTTCCCGTAATTCTTGCGGTGTTTTTCCACGTCGCTCGTTGAAGCGTCCAGCGCTGAAATGGCATTCGTGGCCGTGCCAATAGCAACCGTAAAATTGGAATACGGTGGGTGTGCTACCCACCAGGGCAAACCCATCGACGGGAAGTCGACGATCTCCTATACGCTTCTCTGTGGCGTTGGTCTGGTGTCGTATATAAATGGCCCGTCGATAGGCTTCCCAATCCAACCGCTGATCAGCCAGATGCTTGTAGGGTGTACGTTGCGGTGTAAAATGCCGATCTTCCGCCAACCAACGTGTATAATGGCCGCTGGGCATGGGTTGGGCCAGCGACCACAGGTACAAGGCATTCGCATCGAAACCGATGATTTTGGCACAGGGTTTTCCACTGGGGAGAGTAGTCACATCCTTCTCATGGTAGCGGTGAAAAATAAGGCTAGGTCCGCCCACAATGTTCTGCTTTAGACAATCATGCATGTCTGCATCTTTTTGCTGTATCAGCGAGAAGTAGGTAGGACACTCTTGAAAAAGATGGCGAAGCGCCAGACCCGGTAAACTCAAGCACTCCTTGAAGATGTCGACGTGCATTTGGTGACGAAAGAGTTGCACCATTTTCTCGGCCGCTTCCAGGAAAGGAACCACATCTAGGTTATTATACCATATCAGGAAATCTCGCAACGTCTTCATGCTGTGGCAGTTCCACACTTGTTGGAGTTCGATGTAGGTGTCCTCTGGCAGAGCTTCCCCTTTCAGGTCATTGTAAAACGCTTCCCTGGGTGGCAACTGAGTGTCTTCTAAGCGATCCAGGCTCGTCATATAGGTGTAAGGGAAGTAACCTTTGGTTTGTGCACAGTTATAGGCCTTGACCCACTGATCATAGCTACAATTAGGAGCTAAGTAGTTCCGTACATCCAGGAAATGCAGTGATGTGGTAGTGAGGGCCATATGATTATTGATCTTCTTGATCACGGACTTGAGGGTATCGGACTGGGCCAAGTAGGGGTAAAGAAATTCTTTCACCATGTTCAAATCGTATCGCCCCGAATTGAAGCCGAGCACAGGTAACTGGCCTAGGTATTGTAGGAACCGTAACTTCAATTTCTCCGCATACGGTTTCGGTAAAGGTACATCCTGCGACTGCAGAGGCTGCGACTGGGATTCCGGCTCCGACTCGGACTCGGACTCTTCATTGTCGCTGAACGCTACACCGGGTATAGGAATACGTTCGTCCAGTTGGTCCAGTACGTCCTGGAACTTGGCCACCAACAATTCCGTACTGGCCGCACTGACTTGCTCTAAATAACCCATCATGCGGGTAATCAACTCATGGGATTCCCCCGTGGACACGAAACACACCGGAGCAGCGTCATAGCCAGGTACGTTGCTGGAAATACTGACACTCAGAGGGATATGGCGCTGCGTCCACTGCGTTTTCGCTGAGAACATGTCCATGGGCTCCAACAGGGCCTCAAAATCGTAACACGCCCGGTAGGGAAAATAACGGTCCACCTCCGGTATGATGATACCCTCATCGGCCAGTTCCTGGAAAATAGTAGGTGCATTATGATACACTCCACCCGGATATACTCGCTTGACAATGTTGTCACAGATTTTCTCGTGGCGATGTAAGTCGTAAGACTTTTTAAACACACGATGGCATTGGGCACAACTGAAAGACTGAGCGTACTGGCTCATATTGTTAATGAGCGAAAAATGACTCACGCCATTGTCGTCGAACACATTGACTTTCATCGTAGCAGCATACCGTTCTGTTGAACGACGAACCAATTCAGCCACAAATGTATCCTCCTCTTCGCATCGTAATCGGTATACAAAGATATTGATGTCGAACAGTGTTTCCACGTCATCCAAATTCTTAAACGGCACTCCACGGAAGTGCCGCTTATCCAAGTCTTGCTGCTGTAAATACTGTTCCCAATAGTCATCGGCCACTAAATCCGCCTGCCATTGCGCGTCTATACCGCCTACGATCACGCGGTTACGGCGAAAATGGCGTCGAGCGGCTCGGTGTAAACTATAAGTGTCTTGGGTTTTTAACCAGTCTCGAACTTCAGTTCGACTGATGCCTTGAGAATGGGCCGCTCGAGCCAGCGCTCCCACAGCGCTATACGCAGCTGGACTGGTAGGGCTGTAATACAAATCGGTTAACACCTTGTTAATCACTGTAGACGCCTTTTTCTCCTTTTTCCCCTTTGGGGACCGCTTCATTACGGTCTTCTTATTACCCTTCATCGGGCCGCCTCTGGGTCGTCCCCGTCATGTGTGTGCTCGCTTCATCTGGTGACACTGACACTCTAGCCTCTGTGCATTCTATAGATATAGTACTTTCGTCTTCCCCCGCTGTATCATCGGATTCATGTTTTTTTTCATGAGGTTCAGCCAGCGCGTCTTCCATAGCACGAGCCCACGCCAATTGGTCGGGTGATCGGTCGTCCGGTGTAAACAACTGGTCCACAATAGGCACTATTTTCTCCAAGGCTGACCACACCCTTATAAAAAAAAACCACGGTGAAAAGTATGGTAAAAAAACCACGGTTTTTTGGGACAGGTAATTACCATACAAATTACCGTGGTAATTACCATACAAAACCGTGGTAATTACCATACAAAACCGTGGTAATTACCATACAAATTACTGTGGTAATTACATGTGGTAATTACCATACAAATTACCGTGGTAATTACCATATAAAACCGTGGTAATTACCATACAAATTACCGTGGTAATTACCATACAAAACCGTGGTAATTACCATACAAATTACCGTGGTAATTACCATACAAAACCGTGGTAATTACCATGGTAATTACCTGTCCCAAAAAACCGTGGTTTTTTTTACCATACTTTTACCATAGTTTTTAACCGTGTTATTCATCCAATCCTGGGATTCACCGTGGTATTTACCTTACTATTAACCTACAAATTACCATGGTATCTACAAACCATTCACCATAAATTACCAAATTATCATATTCTGCCTCATGCAATTAGCATACAATTTTTTTACCATACTTTTATCATGGCTTTTTAACCGTGGTAATCATCCAATCTTGGGATTCATTGTGATATTTTACCTTACAATTAGTCAACAAATTACCATGGTATCTAAAACACACTCCCCATAAATTAACAAATTATCATATTTTTTCGCCATGCAATTTTCTACAGACAATTGTTCAAAATCGAATATAATGGTCTCTAAAAGAACTGTATCAGAATGAGTATTGTTAATGGTAAACTTTTAAGAAAATGATGGCTGTGTGGAGATAAAGTGGGGTTCCACAAACAATGAAACTGTGATTCTGCAACAGCAACTCTCGAATTCACTGCAAATGCAACTCATCGGATAAGAAAGTGCAGACTTATTTCCCAGGAACGAATAAAAGAAAAAATGGTTGGGTGAAGTTTCAACTGATTTAATGAAGCAAGACAAAATATTTATACAGTAAACATAATATATGTGAGTCGGTCTTTCCTTGTGTGTCTGTTTCCTATACTAAAGTAACAATCAATGTTATCCCCTCATTTCTTCAGCTGTCTTCATTTCAAATTCTTTGCAGCGTTGTTAAGTTTCTCTCGCATGAAGAACTTTATCTCCGACAATGTCTTCTGGTGGAATTGTTGCTGCACTGAATCTGAAAAAGAAAGAAATATATACTATAGATAAACTGCAGATATTATACCCCAAGCTGTAAACTGACCAACATAGAATTACATCTTTTAAAGGGAGGTAACTCAATTCTATGATTCGTGTCAAGTAACATAATACAGCGTATAAATAAAGTGGTACCACTGACTGAATAATCAACACAAGAGAATGTTCCTTATCATTTTAAGATGGCCACATCAACCAGGTCTACATCTTTCAAAGGGAGGTAACTCAAGTCTATGATATTTGTCAAGTAAAATAATACAGCTTATTATTAAAGTGGTAACATTGACTGAATAGTCAACAATAGAGATGGTTCAATATAATTGATGGGGACATAACCAGGTCTACAAAGATGGGAGCAGAGTAATAAACGCATAATGATTCTGAGGAAAAATTGTGCGACGGGGTGCGATGGTGTAACTCTTTCCAGGTTGCCATGAGTTCAAGTGTAGTTATAATGGACCCTATGCATACCAGTCTATGGAAATGGCCCCTACAAGGAACTGACCTCAACTGAGAGAAGCTGATGTGCATATAGGCTTTATTCAGGTTGATTTTTTTATTGCCACCAATTAATTTTCACAAAAAAGTGTCTGTTATACTTACTTGCAATCTCCCGGACATGACTGGGATCCATGCCTGGCTTTGCTTGGAGGCCCCCGGTTCGCTTCCCCCCGCCAACAGAATGCATGGATAGGAACTCGTCATGATACAGAGCTTGAAGGAGGGTGTTCATCATCTTCCTCGAGTCTTAAATTCCAGAAGATATGGAAAACTGAAATGGCAAAATTTGATGCAATGGATTAGTCCCATCAATGCCTTTTATTTCAATTCAATTCTATGAAAATAATCTGTATGTATTTGATATGCACAGGGAAAACAATATCATATGTGATTCAATTTGCAAGTAACAAATAGCCGAGAATGGTCATGCTTATCAGTGTTGTGTGAAAAGAGAAGTGAAAATACAAAAAAAAAAACTGAAAAGACAAGATATGATGTAATACGACATTACGTTAGTCCCATGAATGAGACTTTTTAGGAAAATAAGTTGCAGATTTTATGTTGTATGCATAAGAAAACATTATCGCATCTCATTCAATGTTTAAGTAACAAATAGCAGACAATATTCATGCTTATGAAGCTTACATTCCCAAAATGTGAAAACAGCTTACCAAAGATTCTTCACCTGCCCCCGATGTGTCTTCCGTGGTCACCCATTCCATTCCATCTCTAGAAACATCGACAACGACTGGGCTGGTGTCAGATGTTGTCGGGGAGGATGGTCTCACTGTGACACAGTGGTCGTCTTGGTGGTGGATCGTTGACTCACTGGGGCTTACAGTAGCGAGATGCTGGGTTGGCAGACTGGTTCGTTGTTGGGGCTGAAGTAAATCGGATAACTTTTCCACCAAGGATGGAAGACCTGAAAAGAGAAATATTCATGGTTTTATAATTTATATGCCATATGGGTACATTCCAAACTTAAAATCAATTAAGAGTTCAAACCAAGGCATAATGAGGTAAATATGCTGGATTCTATACCCCGGTTGCTATGGTTCACATAATTTATAGAGCCCGCCTGTTTACTAACTACGATACGAGTGAGTTCAAATCAACGTCGCACCAGTTATATTTCAGCAACACGGCGACGACAACCCCTTTCACAATATTGATAATTTCTTAACTTTGCTAAATATAACGAGCTTACTATTTATGAAATTTGTTACTATAGAGAGCTTGCTATTCCCCAATTTAGTCGGGTCTTACGACAAGCATACTGGGACTGAGGCCCTATTCCTTTTAACGACACCCAGCAGCCCCACGGGGCTAACTACGATACAAATTTTACTTAAGGAGAATTACTTGGTAAGACTTTCGATTAATTCCTCCAAATTCAACTAACCGGCAAGGGAAGAAACTGTAGTCACTAAGGATTCATTCGTTGCCCTGAGGGCCTTTTTTGTTTCCTGAAGGTCTGCGACTGCCCGCTGTAGATCAGCTACTTCTTTCCGCAATTCTGCTACCTCTGACTGTGATTGCGATGTCACGACACCTGTTCGTGAAAAGGACAATTTGTATATACAATTTACAATAATACAAAATACATATTTTGATTCAAATTACTGTTTCAGTACTGTACATGTAGAAATTAACGTTTCACAATATTACAATTATTAACATGTACAGTATGTCACTGAAGGTTTTGAAAATGGTTCTATTATTCATGTAGTCAAGTACCTGGCCTGTTATCTAATAAAAAAACCCAAATATTTGTGACATCAATTCTCTCTGTTCATGTCTTTTTACCAATGTTATGCATGCTGGTTTTCTCCTTATAAAATGGTGCAACCACTATATCATTATTTTCAAAACTTGATAATTATTATTCTTCAAGTTTCAGTCAAACAATTAGTCAAACAATCAAGAGATACAAAATGTTTTTACTAACATATAATTTTCATTTTTTTGAAGTTGTCGATATCATAGAACCATATTATAATCTCTATGTTTGCACATTTTTGGTGTTTAAGATACATGTTTCGCAATCAAGTTTCATTTATAAACACAACCTTTGCCAATGCTGGCTTTGTGCACAATAAAAAAATGTTGACTCAGCAAGTTTTTGTATCATAAAACAATTACATAGACAGACAAAATAAATACTCACTGCTAAATCTCAAAACTCGGGCTGCAACTTTCTGGACTTTGCCATTCTTCATTGGACAGTTGACTTGACAATGACACACAGTGTCAATGCCCCAGCCCCAGGTATCGTTGTTCATATCATTGTTGTTGTTGTTGCGGCATTTCCATAATCCGCCACCCCGGTCCGCTCGACGAGTAACACCATGAACACAACATCATATTCATTGTTGAGCTACTCAGTTTAGTCGATCAAACGATCAACTTTGCTTGACCACACAGTAGGCCAGCTGGGTTACAGTGAAGAGTCAAAACAACGCGAATTTTCTCACACAAACCATGAAACAACCCACAACTCCTCGACATTTTAGCCTCGTTTCCGTCACGATGAGCGCGCCATCTATCGGCCAAATAAGAAAGACAACTCTTCTTTATAATTTACGGCCTGGCGGTGATTTATCAGCGCGAGTATTGTCATATGTATGAATATATCGGTTATTTAATAGATTGTTGTTTTATTTTTGATTGAAACTATATAATTCATCACATTATGAGCTGTATACGATCGGCATATATAGCATTCATCTGAATGCATGATTACTAACCAAACAAAAAGTCCTTTTTCAGCCGTAAGAAAAGGCAAGTTATGATCTTTACAGTCTCCAAGCAGAGGTGTAAATGGTGTATTTTATTAAAGTGCCTATATGTGGTTCTGAAACGGAGAATATAACAAAGACTTACGAACGTCGTATGCATGCTCACGAAGTGCCTTGCATTGTTGATGCGCCCATTTGAAACAGCAAGCAAATTTGATGGCAGTGGCACCATGTTGTTTTATCCACGATTAAGTCGGATGTACCGGTACATATGAAGTATCTTCATGGCTTATTGAACGGTGTCATTGTCTGCTAGCGCGAGCTAGTGTGATTAAGGTGTGAACTCAACAGGACGTTTTTACAGTCAATGTATGGTAGGAAAAAAACCTACGTTTTATCAGTGGTTTTACTGTGTGGATATATGGATATGTGAGCCATTATTTGTAATGGAATATGTATGTAAACCTATAGTTTGGCAATTTTGTGTGATATTTCGAAAGTAATAATTATGAAATAAAACTTTATTATTGTAAGAAACTCTTGTTTTCTACAAAGATCAACTTTTAGGGAACATTTCATAGAAACACAAATTGTCTCAGAAAAGTGTATGGTACATACATGTGACACTAGATTGCTGGGTATTGTGAACCTGAATTACCACGGTTCGTCTGATGTTTGATTTACTATTATGATTTGTTACCACAGATTTGAACAATGAAGTTTCACAGTCTACCATTGAACATCATAGTTGACCACGGTTCGTTGTATGGTAAAGCATGGTAAAATTGACCATACATTTTATTACCATATTTATTACCGTATGGATTCACGATACATTATCATGGATTTTCATGGTTCAGCCTGGAATACCATGGCTCACCACGGTTCATTGTATGGTAAACCAAGGTAAACTTTACCATACAATCTTTTACCACAGATTCACCATGAATTACCATGGATGTTCATGGTTCAGCCTGGAATACTGAGGTTCAACACGGTTCGTTGTATGGTAAACCACGGTAAACTTTACCTACAATCTTTTACCTGGATTCACCATAAATTACCATGGATGTTCATGGTTCAGCCTGGAATACTGAGGTTCAACACGGTTCGTTGTATGGTAAAGCAAGGTAAACTTTACCATACAATCTTTTACCATGGATTCACCATAAATTACCACGGATGTTCATGGTTCAGCCTGGAATACCGTGGTTCACCACGGTTCGTTGTATGGTAAACCACGGTAAACTTTACCATACAATCTTTTACCTCGGATTTACCATACATTACCATGGATGTTCATGGTTCAGCCTGGAATACCGTGGTTCACCACGGTTCGTTGTATGGTAAACCACGGTGAACTTTACCATACAATATTTTACCTCGGATTTACCATACATTACCATACAGAACCGTGGTTTACCATGCATTACCATACTTTACCCTATGGTAATGTATGGTAAACCACGGTTTTTTTTTATAAGGGCAGAGAGGGGCCTAGCATGAAACTTCGCGCAGGGTCTTGGTAGCGGCCCACACGTGCGAAGAGGGAGGTACGGTATACGTAGATGGCATTGTCTATGTGTATGAGGTGTCCGTCTAACTCACCGCTCAACACCCGTTTAAATTTAGTCCAGCCATCACGCTGTAGCGTCACCGTATTCGATAGAGTCTCAGCGGGCGCCCAGCAAATTGCTCCACAGTCTTCCACCAGGGTGACTTTATCTTCATAAACGTATAACCCCACCTGGTAGGGTGTAAGAGGCAGGATGGCTCGTAGTGACATGCTTGCTGTAAATGTCGAACGATGAATGATACACACTCTGTCTCATCCCTGGTATTTATAGTGTCAGGTACTATTCTGTGAGAGGCGGCTCCTGTGGAGAAAGTACTTCATCGACCACGGGAACTACTTGTTGCAAAGCCGTCCATAGATCGGGGTCCAGAGTAAATCCCCCTCGCTTGAGACAGAGAAGTCGAGCAAAATAGGGACCGCGGAAAATGTACACATCGCCACACAGGTGAATGCTATCCCCGTCGAGATCACCGCATAACACACGTTTCAAGGTAATCCAGCCTTCCGGGGATAAAGAGACACGCGCCGGTTCAGATGTACACCAACACCGGCTATCATCATCGATCAGCTCCACGCGTTGGGGATATAATAATAAGGTACAATCCGGTGTAAGAGTACGCGTAACTAGAGAATTGGCCTCAGGATAGAGTACGGCGTGAACTTCGGTAATAATAGCTTTCAGCGCCTGCCATAATGCCGGCCGAAGTAGAATAGCGGCACCCCCACACTGTTCTAGCCGCGGAAAAAAAGAATCATCTCTTCCACTGCGCAGGTACACACCGATTCCCACATGCATAAAATCCACTTCGGGCTCTTTTCCCTGTAACAACCGTGTCAATAGAGCCCACCCTGCTAAACTTAAAGATAACTTCACCTCTCGAGGCTGTTCTTTGATGAGCTGCAATTCATGATCATAGACCATGAGAATCACATCAGACGTCAGTTGAAAGAAAGCGAGCTCCTTTCCGCGCGCTGCCATAATGGTGAATGATAAAATACCGGCCAGGCAAAAATTTATATATACCGATTCTTGCTAATTTCATTGTAAATAAAAAAATTGTAAATAAAAAAAATTCGTACCCTGAGAAAATAATTAAATTGACAATGCAATTTTTTGTAGACGGACCAAGAGTGCATAAATTGATATTCTTGAGTAATAACATGATAAAAATAAAATAATATCATTGCTGGCATATAATATCAAGTCATCATAATTACCAGAACAATCAATAGTGCTCTGAGATATTCAAAACCCTATACTTGGAAAGCCATACTATATATGTAATAGAGGCTATACGTACGTGAAGGTACTTTTTGACGCTAAACTGTGTGAATGGCCCCTTTTGACACAGCTTATAAATTTAAGGAAACGTTAATTCAATACAACAATTAATGAAATATGTAGCCAACATCCTTTTCATAATGCTACCTCAATAAAACAATGTAATTCATACGACAAACACATTTAATAAAATTACGAAATAACATTAATTGAAACAAATCTGAGTTCTGTCAAACAGAGTTGCGTCCCATTTTTTTGCACCAAAATCCAATTGAAACTGCGTAGATTGTTTTTCTTGCAGTGAAACGAAGGCTATGTTTTAATAATTTTCTAGAGTTCTCTTTCGATAAACCCGCTGGAATTTTCAGGCAAATATTATAAGGTTGTAAGTCATAATGTTGACGTATTTTTAGCCAGGAAAATCAATTTATTTTTAATGTACCGGATTTTTCATACTTCCGTACTTTAACATTAGGCGTGTAAAAATCGCTAAAATTCATTAAAATAACGGCGTAGTCGAGCGCTAGGCTACTAAAATTTTAAATACTACACCATGAATTATCTGAGTTCAATTGGAAATAAAATTTATACGGGCACTGACATTTTATTGTAAAATCACAGCCGTTTATAATTGAGAAAGAAACACACACAGATTTTTCAAAGTACCCCAGAAAAACAGACGGCCTACACGATTTCGCCGAGGTCGGCGCTTTTGTTATATAAGCTAGCGGTCCGCTTCATAGGCTCATTCCAAAACTTTTCACCTACCATAACAACAGAGAGACAGAGAAAAAAAATAATGAGCCAACAAGCGAAGAGATTGAAGCTATGCAGCCGAAAGAAGAGGACATCTGCCCCTCCTCCGACAATAGTGGAAAATGCAGCAGGGGAGGTGTTGGAGAGGATGCCCATCAGCCCTCCCCCATCGACGAACACCACCAACATCGCCCGGGACAAGTATAAAGAAAATCTCAAGAACAAAGAAATACAGCAGAGACAAGAATTAATGGACGACGGTACAATACCACCTGCCAACATTATCTACGACGGGGAAAACGACAGGTACCGAATAAGAGACGGATACCACTACTACTCAGTGAGTGAGATGACTACGGGGGAGTAGACAGGAAAACTCCCCTGGTGAAGAAAACACCATATCAAATTGAACCATAAACGCCCTTATCAGGGCGAACCAATGCTTCGAAAGAGGAAGCTTCTAATAATTTGGCACACAAATTTCAAAAGCACAGATGTCCCACATTACCCTTTTTTTTATTAGCAAACTGCATCACCAAAACACAATCCCTGTCCAAATATTAACAGTCCTTGTGAGGACTAATCTCTCTCTTATAAACACAGGGTTTTATTTTTTCTTTTCTCCCAATAATTAATTAATTAATATTACACAGTCCGAATGATAACGGACTAAAATTTATTTTTTGATAGAAGTTATAACAGCCCGAATGATAACGGGACTGACAATTTATTTGAACGAGCACAGGGATATATGTGTGTGTTAATTTTTTTGTGCGTTGTTAGAAGTTCCCCTTTCGGAAAAGATGGGTGGTTATAAAAATAACCTTTTGGATATGTAATAAGCCATTACATCGTTTTACATCGTTGAGAGGGCCTGTTGTCTTCTATCAGCACAGACGGGACATGTCAAGGGAAGTAATTGACACACTAGGGGTTTATTGGCCTCTGCACATGTTGGTATTTTGGCATGGTGATGAATACAAGTTTCACATAAGGCTTGGTGTCCGCAGGGGGAAATAGCATATTTCGCGAATTGGTTACTACATTCCACGCAGTGTAAATATAAGGCGCCTTGACGTTCTGTGTTGCATCCCAATGTTGTTGTTGTTATTGCCCAAACATAATGCATCTCGTATTGGATTTCTTTTTGACTTATTTTTCTGTCTCTTATTCTCTTTGTTCTGACGTCCTTCTGGATTTTTCTCACATCTTGCCGATTTCTCTTGATTCTCACGTCTTTCCTGTTTGTTCTGTAGTCTGCCCTCTTTGTTCTTGAATCTTTCCTATTTTTCCTATTTTTACTTGAGTCTGTCCTCTTTTGGGATACTGTCGTGTTTAAGTCTTCCCTGTTCTCCGCCTGCTCATCTTCGTCTGAGGTGTCTGTTGTCTGGCTTCCGCTTTCTTCTTCTTGTGCCATTTCTTCTTTTTCTTTAGCTTGGGGTGTCAACATACTTTGTAACATGCAGTCTATATCGTCAAAACGTTGGTATTCATCCGGTGTGGCTGCAAAGAAGTTACTCAGCTGCGATGTTTCTGGGAGGGGTATACAATGGGCTGTAGTTGGTAGAGGATAGTCCCGGGGTTGAGGTGGTGGAAATAAGTCTTTCATTATATCATCTAACCAGGGTTCGTCATGTACCAAATTAATGATATTGCCGAGGAGTTGTACTTCATTATCATCATGATTTGTGGTGAAGTCTGATTTGTCAATATCCATGATTTCAACCAGGGGTGCCTGCATGACTGGGCACTCAGGCTAATTGTGAATAATTGAAAAAAATACTGAGCGCTATTTATAATGTAAAAAGCGCGGACCGTAGCGAAAACATGTGTCGTCTGCTACACTGACGCTTTTACAATTATAAACGGCTGTGATTTTACAATAAAATGTCAGTCCCGTATAAATTTTATTGCAAGTTGAACTCAGACAATTCATAGTGTAGTATTTAAAAAATTTTACCAGCCTAGCGCTCGACTAAGCCATTATTTCAATAATGTTATCCATTTTAAACCCATAAGATTATGGTACGCTAGTGTGAAAAACCCCGTACACTGGGAAATAAATCGGTTTTCCTGGCTAAAAATACGTCAACACTACGGCTTACAATCTCATAATATTACCCTGAAAATTCCAGCGGGTTTATCGAAATAAAACTTTGGAAAAAATAAAACACAACATTTTTTAGCAGATACCATAATCTTGCACTGACTCACACCGGCAGCCATCTTGTACCCATCACCCACCATCCACCCACACGCCGCCATCTTTGTACCCATCACCCACCATCCACCCACACGCCGCCATCTTTGTACCCATCACCCACCATCCACCCACAAGCCGCCTAGACTATAAATAAGGCGTAATATGTTGACATTTATTCACAAATACAATCATGAGTACAAGAAGACGACCACTGTTCACCCACCATCCCCCTAGAGATCCTAGAAATGCTGCTACAGAACACAGAGAGATGATTAGCAGTGAAGATGATGGTGGAATAACGATAATCACAAGTTTTCAGCGGGTTATTGAAGACGAAGTCATGATCAGACGAAGCACCCAAGAACTGGAAGCGCTACAGCGGGATGTAATGCAAGAAGATGCGAGAATGCAAGAAGAAGCGAGAAGGCTAAGTCAAGTACAAGACCAAGAAATCAGCAGGATGGTGACCATAGAAGAAGAAACCGATGACGATATTACTGATGGGGAACAAGACGGCGAGCTTCCATGGTTAAATAGCAATAGACCTGCAACAACAACTACACAAACGCCAATTAATATAACAACATCGCCTTCCGAAACTCCAACGACTTCAGCTGCCGAAACTCCACCACAACCATGCTCTTGGGGCGAAGCCGAGGTAACCCGCCTCAACGAAGTGATTAACGGGATGCGGGAAGACATGAATGCAATGGATGCGGAGATTAAAAGACAGAACAAACAACTGCATAAAGAGGAAAAAATATCCAGATGTAGTGTCTGTACAGACGAAGAGAGCAAGTACGCTGTATTACCATGTGGCCATTTATGCATTTGTAAAGATTGTTGGGTCACGCTGACGTGTGTAGGAGACATGTGCCACTGCGTTGAAGCAGGCGAGCAACATCTAAAAATCAAGTGTCCAATCTGCAGGAAGCAAGTGGGTGGAATAAAAAGAATATACCGCGCATAAGTGTCGTAACACTTTCAAAGGCCCTTTTCAGGGCCACCCCAGCTTTCCGGAAGAGGAAACTTCTATCAAAAAAGCACAAAAATTAACACCAACTCCCATCATCCTACTCCCCAAAGAAAAAAATTTTTAAATTTTTTTTACAATTTTTTTGAAATTATTGAAAAAAAAGGGAAAATTGGAGTGGGAGGGGGACAAGGGGAGGGGGGGAGAAATGGAATAGCCAAACAAATTTTTTTTTTAAATTTAAAAAAAAAGGAAAAAAAGATTCATGGAGCCAAAAAAAATCTTTTTCATTTTCTATGTTTTTTTAACAATTAAAAATTGAAATTATTGAAAAAAAAGGGTGTAAATTACCACCCTATCCGGGTAAGGAAGGTTGGTGGAATAGCCAAAAAATTTTTTTAAAATGGACCAATGGGGTCGAGTGAGGTATCAAATTGAAGCTTATGTGAAGGGGCATCTAATGGGCTGGGTGTGGGATTGAACTATCGGCATTCTGCGCATGCGCGGTGGCCGAAGGGTATGGAAATAGACGTGTTGGAGGTAGGGGATAGCCAAAAAATTTTTTTTTAAAAATGGACCAATGGGGTCGAGTGAGGTATCAAATTGAAGCTTATGTGAAGGGGCATCTAATGGGCTGGGTGTGGGGTTGAACTATCGGCATTCTGCGCATGCGCGGTGGCCGAAGGGTATGGAAATAGACGTTTTGAAGCTAGGGGAGCCCTAATGGACCAATGGGGTCGAGTAAGGTATCAAAGTGAAGCTTATGTGAAGGGGCATCTGATGGACTGGGTGTGGGGTTGAACTATCGGCATTCTGCGCATGCGCGAGAATGGAAATAGACGTTTTGGAGCTATTTTACTGTTAAAAAAAGGAAAAAAAGAATGAACACTAAGCATTTTTTTTAATTTTCTACTATTTTTATTAACATAGAATGAACGTATTCACAAGGGTATTGAATT
The DNA here is from genome assembly GCA_036873755.1 of Hanleya hanleyi. Taxonomy (NCBI): domain Eukaryota; kingdom Metazoa; phylum Mollusca; class Polyplacophora; order Lepidopleurida; family Hanleyidae; genus Hanleya; species Hanleya hanleyi. The sequence goes on along the minus strand of JAVTVY010035177.1, from coordinate 117,841 downwards.
TAATACAATTATATCTGAGTATTGAATTTTTTAATACAATTAACAGTTAAAAAACTCTGAATTTTTAATACAATTATACGCTCTCAAGCCACTTCAATAAATGTGTATGGTAAATGTTTTTCAACACTTGTTCTCAATAGTTCGCCAACAAGACTTGTTTGAATTCATCATCGTCTTTCCGTCCCTGGTGCACGTAGATGTACGTAATAATCTCTTCACGTGGAATTTTGGGAGGGCAGGCAGCTTCCACTGCCAGGGCAATTTGCGTCTCGGTCACGGCCTGTAGTGCCTCAGTGATCAGTGCGTATGAGGGTACACTAGTGTGCTGTGGAATTTGAGGTCTGATCAGATCCAGGACTGTGTCGATGTACTTCTGATAAATATAGTGAGACACCTGGTAGGCCAGAGCTTGACGAATTGTACTTGCGAGACTCTGCAACTTCCGCCACGCCGTTAATTTCAAGGTGACACCCTGAGGACAAGCAACAAGCTCTTGCGTATCTAACCGCATTCGCCATTTACGAATATGCACCAGGAGCTGATCGTTGAAATAAGCACAACTCACAAAGATGTCCTCACCCACAAAAAATTTCGCTTCGTCACTCCCCTGGTCGCGAATAACCGCATCGATGGCGTAATCAAGGGTCTCCAGTTTTTGCCAGGTGTCTAAGTTCATGGCAATATGCCTACCAGGTCTGTCGTTAAAGCCCGCTGCATTAAAATGCACTTCTTCGTCTTTCACACTCACAGTTAAATAGGGTGAGAGCTCCCAAATGTCCGTGTGGGCTGCCTGGTAGGCCTCTTGGATAAGGTTGTTGATATCCTGCACAGACATAGGAAGTTGCACTTCTTCTTTCACAGACACTTGCTGAGGTACTACTGGCTCATCAACCACTGACTCAGGTATTTCTAACGGTGTTAGTCGGGGCCGTTTGGGTCGTCCAGCGCGTTTGGCAAGTGTACTCTCTGGGGTAGTGTGCGTACGTTTGCTAGCTGTACGCTCTTCGGTGGTATCCATAACTAAGATATCATCATCTTGTATAACGTCGTCGGCTTCAAGTAGATCTGCTAGTTCGTCATTTCCCGTGATCTTCAACCCCGCCACCAAGACTAGAAATGCATAGGGGCCACGGCGCAGTAGACAGTCGATGAGAGCTCTGTTTTGTGCTGAAGTGGTTTTCTCCGCCATGATATTTTCGACACCCTCTTTCACGAGTATGTTTTCCTGCATAAGGAAATCACATAGTTCAGCCACATGCTGTATTTCATCAATGAGGCGAACACGGTACTTTCGAAACTTCGCTAGCTGGGCTGCCTCCATGACTATGGGCTCAGGCTGATGAGCAACTGCTACGGTGTAAAAGTCTGATGAATTTGCACTGGTAAAAGTAAAAAAAGTAAAAGGTTCACAGCTCATACAAAACAGGCAAGCAGGCTGGATGACTGACTAGAGGTGAAGCAGGCAGGCAGGCAGGCAGGCAGGGAGGCTGGTCAGGTCAGGTAAGTCACAGTGCTACGCAGGGTAGTCAGATTGAATACACCCCTACCCTAAAAATCGACTCCTTTTATACGTTTTTCTACAATCCGCCATCTTGTACCCATCACCCACCATCCACCCACACGCCGCCATCTTTGTACCCATCACCCACCATCCACCCACACGCCGCCATCTTTGTACCCATCACCCATCACGCCGCCATCTTTGTACCCATCACCCACCATCCACCCACACGCCGCCATCTTTGTACCCATCACCCACCATCCACCCACACGCCGCCATCTTTGTACCCATCACCCACCATCCACCCACACGCCGCCATCTTTGTACCCATCACCCACCATCCACCCACACGCCACCATCTTTGTACCCATCACCCACCATCCACCCACACGCCGCCATCTTTGTACCCATCACCCACCATCCACCCACACGCCGCCATCTTTGTACCCATCACCCACCATCCACCCACACGCCGCCATCTTTGTACCCATCACCCACCATCCACCCACACGCCGCCATCTTTGTACCCATCACCCACCATCCACCCACACGCCGCCATCTTTGTACCCATCACCCACCATCCACCCACACGCCACCATCTTTGTACCCATCACCCACCATCCACCCACACGCCGCCATCTTTGTACCCATCACCCACCATCCACCCACAACGCATGCGCACATCCACACTTCTGACGTCACCCAAGGTTCTGCGCATGCGCAGTGAAGCGCTGTTAACTCAATTGACGCCTTGTATACTACTCCCATCACCCACCATCCACCCACACGCCGCCATCTTTGTACCCATCACCCACCATCCACCCACAACGCATGCGCACATCCACACTTCTGACGTCACCCAAGGTTCTGCGCATGCGCAGTGAAGCGCTGTTAACTCAATTGACGCCTTGTATACTACTGTGCCGGTATGAGAATAGGTCCTCTGGACAACACACGCACCCGACACAGTACATCCTTAACATCACAACTGGTTTCCGTTGTTTCACTGAATAGAGCCAATGCTTGGCTCCAAGTAGATTGATCACTTCTCTCGAGTTTCCGCAGGAAATTCGGACCGTCTATCAATCCGAGTCTTGCAATGATATGATTGAAGATATTAGCCCCGAGAACACCTGGACAGTCAATTTTCATTCGTGCTAGTGGAGTATCAACTGGATCCTTCACAACAAGGAATCCCATCATAGGGAATGTGTGATTAAGGGCTACTACATCCAACTCTATGTACCCGATGTAGGGAACATCCATACCCTGAGCTCCTGTTATGTGGATAAATGAAGACACATCAACGAGTTCACCTTCACGAACCAAGTGCTTCAAAGAGAATGCTTCCGTAATCGTTGAAACTTGCGCTCCACTGTCCAACAAACAACGCACGCTGCTCGGCCCCAGTTTCACAACTGCTTCTGGACATTTCCCTACAGCTCTTTCCAAGATCGAGCCCTTATCCCTCACACTCCCGCCTACCATGTGGCTCTCCATGGTAGGCTCTCCTAGTTTAACGGATGACCAGTTGATTCGGGCTCTGGACCACGTCCATCTGCGCCCGACACTACACCTGGACAATTTCTGCGTAGCTGTCCCATAATGCCACACTCCCAGCAGCGAGGAGGTCCCGTTCGGTCTCTGCCACCACTTCGTCTGACATATCCTGGTTTGGCAGGTGCATTCTGAGGAAATCGTTCCAAAAGTTCATGGATTTGCTTCTGTTGAGCAGCTATTTGTTCTCCTTGACGCTGTAATAGTTCTGTAACATCCAGGCCCGATGTTTCCTGTACAGAAACCTCTTGTGCCTTGATCTTTTGCTTTTTGTCTGTCCCTAGCCATTCTACGGCTCGGTCTCTGGCATCGAAGAAATCAAGATCTGGACATTCCATATTGAGGCGACGAAGCTCTCGCTTCAGACTCTCGTCATTGACCGCTTCAGGCAGTCTTCCTTTCAGGGTTTTCTCTCGGCATTAAGCAAATGAACTATCGAGTTGTACTATACGATCGAACAGGGCCACCAGCTCTAGTGAGCAACCGAGCAGGTCTTCGTCGCCCTGCTTGTATGAATAAGATCGCTGCTGGAGTTGGGTCACAGTGTTACTGTCGCCAAATGTTTTTAGCAACACCTCAAATATTTTCTTAGGATTCGAACTTATCACTGTCCCACGATCTTGGACCTCCCGTCTAGCCTTCCCAGCTAGGTTTTCAATTATAAACGCAGCCTGTTCCTGTTCAGGCAATTTTCGCAGAGCCATTTGTCCTTTTACATCTGCTATCCACTCCTGTATCGCTGGATTTCTCTGGTGCATCTCTGAAACGATCAATGTTTCTCGCAGTTGACACATATACCGGTCGTGTTTCCCTTTGGCCAGAGGAACTCTGACGATCACGTTCTTGGCGAACCATATTTTCAACTTCGGCTTAAGCTGCCTCTGCTTCCCTTTTAGCATCAGCAAAACGTAGTTTTTCTGCCTCTAATTCTGCTTTGAGCGTAACTAACTGTTGTTCCGGAGTCGCCATTCTGAGATATACACTCACAACAATAGCAGCATACCAATTACACAATGTCACAATGCAATGAAATGACAGTACAATACAATCAACAATTTCAAAAAAGTCACAATATCCAACCTCATTGACTTACTTCATTTCTACATGCACTTACCAGCATGCATACCATGCGATATCTCATTAACAAAGAGTTCATAGAGACAAAGTTCACAGCAGGATACACACTTGAAGCTATCTCAGGGACAAAAAGTTCATAGTAGTATTCATCAACAAATGTATTCAGTTCTGCAACAGTTCATAACAGCAATAGTCTAGCAGCATACTTTCCTTTATTAACACTTGACAGCATCAAATATCAGCGACAGTCCAGTTTCTACTCCTCCCACAACCGTTTGGAATTTAAAACACAGACGTCTGTCAATGACGACGATGGACTTCTCAGCACATATGTAGGGGGCACATCCTTCTCATCACCAGCAGGGCGCATCCCACTTCTGACACCAAATGTGACCTGAGTGAATTGACAAACACCGATGTTGAGGGTTACTCCATCTTTATTACTCTAGGCACGTGGTAAGTTGTACCAAAATTGCATTGGAAGAGGATGTCGATGACAAGCAGTTGTTGAAGTTATCGAAGCTGCTTCAGAAGCCACTTAAGAAGCCCCATGAGAATGGTAATCTGCTAACCACAAGCAAGTGAAATTACAGTTGATTCATCAATGCATTAGTCTGCTTGGTGATGCCGTCGATGTATCAAAATTCACCAAACAGATGCACGACGCACAACCAGCGACCATGTGCGTCGAGACGGAGTCTACCGAACAGGCACCAAATAACACTATTTATAGGACTAGCTAGACCTGAGTATCTGTGAATCGTCTGAAGTAACACATTTAACAAGAAAATGCTTCAGATAATATTTACAATAAAAAATAACAACCATAATACTAGTTTAATAGAGCTTCGGGACTTTGCGGCAACACAGCTTCGGGAGCCATTCCAGACGGCGGAATGTGCCTCTGATGCAAGAACATCAATGTCACAAATCCAATCTCACACAACCTAGACAAATCCTTGATGACTCGGGCTTTTTAGGACTTTCCAAGGGTGTGCTGCCTCCTCACATTGAGATGACTTCAGAAGAGGATACCAGGGCAGTGCCAAGACCAATCGACGATTCACCTAGCTTTATTGACTATCAATACTGATGATTTCAGTACTGTCCGTGTTAACCAGGATTGGTATCACTTTGTCAGCATCAAGTGTCTATAAATTAACGAAGCATGGCATGGACCGCAACCATAAGCTGGAGCATATGCATGACAATGACAGAGATCAGAAATGTGACCGGGAGTGTGAACATTAATATTAATCCAGCTGTCTCAAGTCGCAAAAGTCTGAGCGGGGTCTTGATTGTGACCGTGAACGTCAACGTCCCGATGAGCAGAGTCAGAACTCAAGAGACTATTATGGACGCGGATATTCTTTAATGGACGACGGCTGAATTATGAATGATGGAGTAGACGCTTGTAATCTCAACAACGGACTGCATGGGACCATAGACAGGTGCATAGTAGTAGCTATGATTCATACCATTCTCACCAATTGAGCCGTGGTTGGATTTCTGAACCAGGTGGCAAGGAGAATCCGTACAGGTCTTCATCATGGACCATGACTGAGAGTGTGGTAGTAGTGCTTTGTCACACCCTGAAATAGTCTGTGTTACAAGCGTCTAGTCCGTCATTCATAATCCAGCCGTCGTCCATTAGAGAATATCCGCGTCCATAATCCAAAGACCTATTCCATTTTCCACATAACAGTATTAGCACCAAATTCAAAAAGACAATCATAGTATACATAAGCATAGGCTTGTTTCCTGCAAGAGAGAAGCGGTCAACAGTTTTCAATGATGCCGGAAAGACATCATGATGTTCCAAAAATATCAAATCTGTATCGCTGATCAGTATTCTTAATCCATAATATTCGTTATAGAGTCGTCATCTAAAAAAAAAGATGTATCTCAGTCACGCTTTGATTGTGACTGTTCATATGAGTACCATGAGGATCTTGAAGTCTGCAGATACTAGATGTTCTTTGCTTGCTTGGTCATATGATGCTGAAGTGTTGCCGTCCCATCAATGTGAGCTGCCAGATGTTTTCAAACCTTGTAGATGCAAACTACACTGGACCAACATCCTAAATGCAGTCACCCATATAGCTTGTGTGAGTGCTAGAGGCAAGAAACCAGACATTTGAGATTCTCACCAGAAGGGGAACATGAAAGGCCATGGAGCTTTCTTCCTAAATGCCAAAAGCCAGTCTAGTATGCTGACAGAGTGTAGTTTTGAGATGCTGCCGGAATTTACCAGGTGTAATGTTTGTTTACCTATAAAATAGCTCAAATGACTTTTCTGAACTTGTTTTATGGATTTGACCTGGGCTTATCTCCTGACTATCATATTGTTATATCCTGTTGCTTTTACAGTGAACTTATCCTCGTTGCAAGAGTTCAACTTAAGACTTCATCCAAGAACAGATTCAATTGTGAGGTCATTTAAGTCGTTTCTGGGAAAATTGGTGTTCGATCAATGCAGATCCACGGAAAATAAAACCAGCAAGAGGAGGTTATCACCTGCAGTTTCAGCAGTACTGGAATTCCAGTAAAACCATAGCATTTAGAATCCTTATTGGCATCGGTTGAAGCGCTTGTAGAAAAGATGACAGTCAGATAATAAACACCGAAGGAATTCTCACCAAGTCCTGGAGAGTCCACAGAGCTTCATATGATCATGGACTTAACTAGGAATTTCTTCAACCACCAGATTTCAACTGGAGTCCTGTTCGGACCTCGATACCGCCATTCTAACTGAAAAATGAATGATTAGTGTAAACCTAAGTGGCGCATATCGTCATGATTGGGTACCTATTTTTCAAGATCAAAGGTTGTATATTCGATTCTCTTTAGGACCAGAGACGATTCGAGTTTTTAGTGCTACCATTCGGCATATCAATAGCTCCTTGGCTCTTCACACGACCGACAGCTCCAATCCGTCTTTTCCACGTTAATCCTTAGCAAAAAACAAAACAGGTTCCCCGGCGCATCGACAGTTGCTTTTAAGCAGTACCGCTTCAATTTGTTGTTTATGTTTTCTGCACTTAATCAGTGATAACTGGACTATTTTCGACTTGAAGTGGAATAGTAGAACAATTTGATGCATATTTACCAATATTTACACTGGTTATCAGTAGTTAAATTATCCGCAATGCTGTAAGTTAAGTGTAGAGAGATTACTAACCACAAAATTATACTGAGAGTCACGTGTTGAAGCACTCGTCGATGCAGCTGAGCAATTCTTTTATCTAAGAATTAACATGGAAAAGCGGGATTGTGAATTTCCTTCAACTCGGAGGTCTGAAGATTCACATCTATATACATCATGCTCTACCTCACCAACTATCTCAGCAACACCTATTTTAACTCCAGCTATGTTTGTCCTCGGCATCATCAGGAGGCTGTGATTCCTCATCCGATCAAGTCAGCCCAGCGTCAGCTTTGCATTAGAGAGTCCTTTGCACGCACCACTGGGACATGCGCCGTCTAAGTAATTAACGCCATATGGCAGACTACAGGTCCTACTGCTGCAGTTGCACATTCAGCCTTTCTTGGCAGCACAGTCGATCAACTTTTATTTGGATTCCGGTACCCTATCATCTGAAACATTACATCACATGGTGGCAAAATCAGACAATCTCCTGATCGGGCTTCCCATTCCACCATTTAAAGCATTTTTTCATTGGTTTAGCATTGTGTCCGAGCTCAATGGATAGAGGATAGATCAAGGACTGGTTGGCCGGGTGCCAGGATAATGTAACTGGGTCATTGTGTTATGACTGAAAATTGTTTAAAGCGACATTAAAATCTTACTCACTCAATGCGTCCGACGTGGCATGGGGAGCACATGCACTTGAAAGAGGAGACGGTATTCCGTCTAGGGGGAATCAATCAGACGCGACTCTTTGCCAACGGGCGAGAAATGCTGGCTGTCCTTGCTCCTCATCACTGAAAAGAAAAACTAGCGATAAGCCATCCATCCGTGATCCATGCACGTCACCTTTGGAGTCCTCTGAATGTCCTAAGGACGCCCTATCGCATCCGGAGATCTCACGGGTCATTCCACACATACGCTGGGGTAACTCTTCACTCACTCAACTTCATTATTTCTCCTCCTCCTCTCCCTCCTCCTTCTCCTCCCCCTCCTCCACACATAAGCTGAGATAACTACCATGGTAATCCAACCCACATCAGCAGTATGCCTGGGTTCATGAGTTCTGGATACACTCCAGAGTCCACGAGCCGCACCCCATGGGTTAGTGTATAGGGGTAGCCATGTCTCAATGACGAACCTGAGCGACGCTACACTTTGTCTACTATATACATAGCTGCTCGTCTATCCCTATCATAAGTCTGTCGTTTGTGGGGGTAAAAGCAGTCTGTGTTCCGCTTTTTATATTTCCGGGCCAAATCCTAATTTTACATACACCCGCTGGGGGGACCACTATTACCGTACCTAAACTCATTTAATCGCAATTTTCCATAGTTTAGGGGTAAAGTCCGTGTTTCTGGATTTTGTGTTTTCAAACCATAACCTAGTTTTACATGCACCCACCCATCTGCCTCGAGGTCCACTTCACATGGATACCCGCCCTGACCCCATAGGCCCATTTTAGGCCCACCTCGAACCCAAATCGTCCATTCCAATGCCCTTTTCCCACAATTCCTGTCTGCGCATGCGCACCATAGCCGTACTTCCATTCCATACAAGTCCAGTTGGACGCTACCCCCACGAGAGCTTCAAATTGATACCTCACTCGAGCCATTCGGACCAATATTGGTCCACTGCGAGCCCAAAACGATCATTCCAATGCTCTTTTCCCACAATTCCCTGCATGCACACCATAGCCTTACTTCCACTGCACACCCATCCAGTCGGATGGTCCCCTACGAGTGCTTCACTTCGATACGTGACACGGCCCAATAGTTGTTCACCCAGACTCTAAAACGTCCACCTCAGATCCCAACACCTCTACCCCAGATCTGCATATGCACGACGCATGCGCACCGTAACTTCTCATCAAAAGTCAACCCATGGCCACGAGACCCCTCCCCTCGTGTTCTACATCGCTTGCCAGAGAAAAGAAGGTGCCACAAATGTCCATGAGTGGGTTGCCCACGGTGTCAGTTCATTGGCCACTGCGCCGGAATGGACCAAACATGTCCACCGCAGACCTGCAGCGGAATTCAACCCATGGCCTCGAGACCTGCTCCCCCCCCCCCCCCAATCGTCTTTTACAGCGCGAGACAGAGAAAATAAGGTGCCACACCCACACCCCATGTCGCAAATATCCATGCGTGGGTTACACATTGGATTTAAGATTTGAGGTCACCTAAGCGTACGGTCTTATGTAGGGGCAGATAACTCTTGCTGGGCCGTCATGTGACCAGAAGTGACCTTTGACCCGGATGTGACCTTTTACCCGAAAGTCACGTGAACAGACGTGACGTCATAGCTTCAATACGACAGAATTTAACGGCTTCCTACTACTATCCTGTTCCTTGTACAGTGAATGGAAAAGTGATAAGGCAAAAATTGTAACGAGTGTTATTTCAAGGCCCACTATAGGTCAGCAGCGGAAATTCCTAGTTCAGTGTATTCTCACTGCATTATGGATATTATAATAGCCTACTTATTTCATCATTTGCCGCTAATTAATGTGGATGCTAATACAGTATTGCAACATAGCGGGATTCGTTTTATTCAGGAAATGACCGTCGACAAAATGTCGACCCTTTGCTGTCACACTTGATTGTTTTTGCAATTACTTCCTTATGTATTGTTACACTGATCTTTTGGCAGATATTTGACAATTTTAGAGTCGGGTGATATTGATATAGCTGACTGTTCTTCATAAATAGCTGGGTTGTTCATAAGAATATGGCCTCACAGGGCTGAGACGGGCTCGGGGATCAGCAGTACCGGTACGTCTCTGGGTCGGGGTGAAACAATAGACGAGCAGAGATTGACACTGAAGAGGGTAAAATCCATCTAAAGCGAACACCTTGGTCCGATCTTCACGAAAAGTTACTGCTTCGTGATTCGTTTTAGCGCACCGGGATATGTATTGCAAAAGTGACATTTAATTTTGACCTTCAGTTGCGATATGTATATCAGCGTCAGCCTTAAGTTACATGTGTAATGACCATTTGATCCTTAATAACCCATTTTATCCGTGCCTGGCCTATATTCGTTTGTCAGTAATATATATATGTACCAGTATAGTGTGGAACAGTGAGATGGGAGCGAGGAAACCTTGCATTCACCAAAGTTCATCTAACGGTGTTGGGCGACGAAAGATGTGAGTGTGTTTTATTATAAACAGTATTGGTAAACACAGTAAGGAAATGGCGCTTTTCAGTGAGATTTTGGTGCGATTTTGGATGCCAAAATGGAATATTATTTACGACAGAAATTTACAGTATATCATCTTTTATGCTCTGAGTTATAGTCAGCCAGCGGGTACTAATGCTCCCCCCCCCCCCGGTTCTTCTACTTGATTTACAGTGTATTTGGACAAAATTGTCCATTTCAAGGTAAAAACAACACACTTTTCTTTTCTCTCCGTGAAAATATATAGCCAGTCCAGAACCAAGATAAACTTTACCCCGAATTAATGGTTCGTGTCTGAAGTCAGTTATTGCCCAGAAACAGGTTTGGTTCTGGACTGGCCTTATGTGTTTGCATGTTTATTGCCAACATTTCTATCCGACTACTGTCTCCTTTTCGCTCTCTCAGTGCCTCGCTCCCCATTAGCAAACTCCTTTGTCTCGACATACAGTGGTTCATGGGAAAAGGTTGAGATTATTTTTTTTTCTCTCTCTCTCTCAAGAAATTAATTATTTCCCACCTTTTAATAACCACAATGTCAGTGGATATCATAAAAATGCTTTCTGTACGACCTACACCGATTTACATACCCCTCTGCTATATCTTTATCTATAATATCAAGTGATGAAACTATCATGTTAAAGCCGTATACAGACTTTCGCCAAAAATCCTGGTACAGGAAAGAATTTTGTCAATCTTAATAAATTAAAATCCTATATGCTTCTCTATCGTATGGTCGCTACCACAGGCCCGCAAAACAAGAGTTTTGGGGGGTGTGGGCGGTGGTATTAGGGTGAAGTGTCGAAATATGGGGTCTCTATATATAACCCCATGCTTTATATAAATACACATTTTATATAAAGCATGGGGTTATATATAGAGACCCCATATTTCGACACTTCACCCTAATACCACCGCCCACCCCCCCCAAAACTCTTGTTTTGCGGGCCTGTGGTCGCTACCATACGATAGAGAAGCATATAGGATTTTAATTTATTAAGATTGGAATTTTGTTGTCTGCGGACAAGCAATGCTAAATGGATGGGCGGGCGTGGAGAATGGTGAAAACTTCATGAGCGCGGAGAAACCTACAGCCCTACCAGACAAAACAAATAGGGATATCAATCCTGTCTGAAAGTTTGAAAGTCTTTGTAAGAATTAGCCAAATAGTGACGCGTTGAGAGCACAGCGACCGAACACGAATAAATATAGTGGTAAAAGTTGATTTGAAAATGACAAAAAAACAAAACATGTGCTTCGATCAAACAATATGACAGGATTTAATAAGATATGATCGAATATATATCTATTTAAGAAAAGGCTAGGAATGATCAACAAATTACTGATATGCTGAGTGCTGCTGATTCTGCAATTTTATGAGATGATTCAGAAAATATATTAATTGCTACGGGGCCGTGGAGGGGACATAGTCAATATTTTTTTAATTTCCCCCGAGATAATATCCCCCGAGATAATAACTAGGGGAAAATTCGCCATTGGTCAAAATTATCTGGGGGGAAATTCGCGATTGGTCAATTATCTCGGGTGAAATTATCTCGGGGGAAATTAATTTTCCCCGAGATAATTATCTAGGGGGAAATTCGCCATTGGTCAATCATCTCGGGGGAAAATAATTTACCCCGAGATAATTTCACCCGAGATAACTGACCAATCGCGAATTTCCCCCTAGATAATTATCTCGGGGGATATTATCTCGGTTTTCCCCGAGATAATTTACCCCGAGATAATTGACCAATGGCGAATTTACCCCTAGATAATTATCTCGGGGAAAATTATTTTCCCCCGAGATAATTGACCAATGGTGAATTTTCCCCTAGTTATTATCTCGGGGGATATTATCTCGGGGGAAATTAAAAAAATATTAACTATGTTTCCTCCACGGCTCCGTAAATTGCCATGTTTTTATAGTTCATAAATTTACAGACTGAATAGTTCAAAGATTAAGTATTAGGGTTATACCGGAGAATATTATTATTAATAGGGCTTGAACAGCCTTCAGATACATGAAATTTGTGAACATAAAACAATAATGCTAGACTGACATCGCCAGGATTCCTCGAATCATTAAAAATGATTGTTTTACCTACATGAAAGGGGATTAGGCGGGCAGAACCAATGTGGGTCAATGCTCAATGCGTATTAAAACTCACTGCCTGAAGCACAGCATGACGTAGCATGGAGATTTCGTCCAAAACGTCCGGCAATCGGCCTAAAGCAGTGTATCGCCAGTCGAAAAGCCCGAAAACACCGTGGACGGTCCACGGGCAGGTTATTTTTCCTGAACCCGTTCGACCCAAAATAATTATATAGTACCAAGCGTCCAATATCTGGAAAACTTCAAGCTCTGTTTTTTTAATTTATCGGAGTCCGTTGATTTGATCATTCGGTGTTTCTGACTACAGATGTTTTCGTGTACTTACATGGAATATGTTATATGGAATATGGAATAGGTCTTTGAATGATGAATGCGGAGATTCTTTAGTGCACCAAAGCGTGAGAAGAAACAAGTAGTATAAAAATGTGTACAAAAGTCGAAATATAATGGATAATAATTCGCTCAGAATGCATCTACAACGCCAAAGCTCCCGGGGCCTCAGGCGGCCCCTGGACCCTCGCCGAAAAGTGCTATGATAGTCGCTTTTGTGCCTTTTTTGTGGAGGACAAAACCCCCCTTCGAAAAATCCTGGCTACGGACCTGGCCACCCAGTGTAAAAGCTCATTTGTCAGACCCGAGATCGTTACGTTCCAGCGCATATACAGAGCGGAACAGTGCAGATCGAACGAGTGAGCTTTATATACATTCATAAGCTCGGCTCTGTAGACCCTTAACATCGCAATGGACAAAATATCGACATGGTCGACCATTAATATCGCAAGTAGTAGTATTACGGCATTTCGACGCCTTTTCGCCTCGGTGCGCATGCGCGAGAAAGTGGTGTGCGCAGAAATGAGGAGGTGTGCGCAGGAGTGTTCTGCGCAAGTGTATGACGTCACTTCCGGTCTGCATGAATCGGACGTGACCTTGGGGGCATGGATTCCTCCGCGGTGATGCGGTTTGCTTCCGCGGACCGAAAGTAGTCCCAAAACCGTGGGTTTTCGTGAGAATGTTCGGCAATCTGTAGGGACCGCTAATGGCCCGATTGGGTCGAGTGAGGTATCAATGTAAAGCAGTCGTGAGGGAGTATCCAACGGGCTGGGTGTGACGTGGAACCGACGTCATTTTACGCATGCGCAGTAGAGAAAGGGTATGGAAATAGACGTTTTGGGGTCTAGGTGGGCCATTAATGAGCCGATGGAGTCGTATGAGGTATCATTGTGAAGCAGTCGTGAGGGAGCATCCATCTGAGCTAGTGTATCGTTCGTTTTCAACATTCTGCGCATGCGCAGACAGGGAATTGCGGGAAAAGGGTACGGAAATAGACGTTTTGAGGTGTAGGTGGGCCACTAGTGGGCCGATGGGATCGAGTGAGGTATCAATGTAAAGCAGTCGTGAGGGAGTATCCAACGGGCTGAGTGTGACGTGGAACTGACGTAATTCTGCGCATGCGCAGTAGAGAAAGGGTATGGAAATAGACGTTTTGGGGCCTAGGTGGGAATGGAGTCGTATGAGGTATCGGTTTGCCTCCGCGGACCGAAAGTAGTCCCAAAACCGTGGGTTTTCGTGAGAATGTTCGGCAATCTGTAGGGACCGCTAATGGCCCGATTGGGTCGAGTGAGGTATCAATGTAAAGCAGTCGTGAGGGAGTATCCAACGGGCTGGGTGTGACGTGGAACCGACGTCATTTTACGCATGCGCAGTAGAGAAAGGGTATGGAAATAGACGTTTTGGGGTCTAGGTGGGCCATTAATGAGCCGATGGAGTCGTATGAGGTATCATTGTGAAGCAGTCGTGAGGGAGCATCCATCTGAGCTAGTGTATCGTTCGTTTTCAACATTCTGCGCATGCGCAGACAGGGAATTGCGGGAAAAGGGTACGGAAATAGACGTTTTGAGGTGTAGGTGGGCCACTAGTGGGCCGATGGGATCGAGTGAGGTATCAATGTAAAGCAGTCGTGAGGGAGTATCCAACGGGCTGAGTGTGACGTGGAACTGACGTAATTCTGCGCATGCGCAGTAGAGAAAGGGTATGGAAATAGACGTTTTGGGGCCTAGGTGGGAATGGAGTCGTATGAGGTATCGGTTTGCCTCCGCGGACCGAAAGTAGTCCCAAAACCGTGGGTTTTCGTGAGAATGTTCGGCAATCTGTAGGGACCGCTAATGGCCCGATTGGGTCGAGTGAGGTATCAATGTAAAGCAGTCGTGAGGGAGTATCCAACGGGCTGGGTGTGACGTGGAACCGACGTCATTTTACGCATGCGCAGTAGAGAAAGGGTATGGAAATAGACGTTTGGGGGGGGGTGTACTAGAATTTCGCTCACGTCTGCGCCTACATCCGTGTACTAGAATGCTTTGCCCTACGTCCGCGCCTACATCCAATGTTCACCGGGCCGATCCATCGGGTCCGTGTGGAGAACGTAAGCAGCAGGATACACACGGTCTAATGGGAACACATCTCGGGCGAACACCCCTTGAAAGACCATACGTGTCTGGGTGATTCTCCAGCACGGTGGTTATCTGGTCTGTATCCATGCTAGGTAGCAAAGTCACACAGGACGTTGCGCGCCTTGTCCACTTGAATGATGTTGTCAAACTCGGCGTAGCAGATCACATTGACGGTGCTCCGGAGGGCTCGTGCAAAGTGGATTTCCAACCGTAAATTGCCTTGCTTGGCCAGGGCAAGCTGATGGTCGTTCTCTAAGGTGGGGGTCAGATCGAAACAGAACAACGTGTATCCGTTCGCGTAGTCCTCCCGACTGATCATATTCCCTTCGTCCTGGTTGATTTGACCGGTAGCTGTAAACAGGCTCTGATAGGCTCGAATGAAATTCGCGCGCCCAAAGTTCGGTGTTAAGGCCGTGGCTGGGACCTGTTGTCCATCCACATGCAGGGCCACAAAATTGATGCCGAAATGTTTAAAGTCAAACGGGTTCTCTGGGTAGGCTCCGCTGAAACTGGTATTTTCCACACAGGCCAGGATCAATCGCTTGGGTAGTTCCCCCAGGAACAGGTTTTCTTTGTTGGCGCTCATATTTCCAGCAGACACAGAGAACACTTTGGTTTGCACACGTCGGATAGGGTACTGGGCTGGTTTTGTTTCCAAGGCTTTGAGGTGTCCCAATTGAACGGCTGGATTCGGTTTCACTTTTCGGACATACAGGACTGCGTCTTGGATGACAATCTTATAGTCAGCTGCATGCCCGTCTACGTTAGTGGCCATCAAGGCGAAGGTCGGAGGCGCCCGTATCAGTCGGATTTTGATGGGGATCTTGTTCAAGAGGTACCGGTCTTGCATGAAAATATCTGCGTGCATTCGACCCATGAGATCCACCGAGACGCCGTTCGCGGTGAAAGCCTTCCGTTTGTTATATCCCGCATTGTCGTTCTCTGCGCCCACGTGCTCGGCTGTGTCCTGGTAGAATAAAGCGGCTGTCAGCCTCTCGTCCAGGCGACAACAGCGTCTCGATGCAGGCTCGATAGGGGTACGTGTTGGTCGAGTCACTGATGAGTTTGTCGCTGAGAAATATATCCACCTGTTGAAACATAGAGTGCAGCCAGAGATTCGTCGGGCCCACCGTTCCTTGGTCGACGATTCTGGAGCCATCCCCATTGACGACCTTGGCTTTCACATACAAGTATGTATGGGCTAAATCCACAGAGGCCGTATCCGCATTACTGATGGTGAACTCGATGGGCCCTGTTTCGTTGATGCTGGAGAGCGGGAGATGCTCCACCCATAATCCTTGTTCGGCACTGGTCTGTGTGGACGGGACGGTCCACAAATCAAATTCACTGTTGGTGGAGGGGCAGGACTCTGCTTGGATCAAGGACATGTTTAAGAAAAGATATCCTGGGTCTTCGATGTGCGTCGTCGCTGGGTCGGTCGTCGACTGGTGCGTGGTCTCGGTGGTGCAGGTCTTTTATTCCCTACGGCGCGTTGTGCTTTGTCGACCAAGACGCCTCCTGCTTCTTTGGCCCGCCGTATCAAGGCTTCTTTGGGTGCCGTACCCCCCAAGACATCACCGGCGACTTGCAGTCCACTGCGCACCACTTGTTTGCCGATTGCTTTCACCCCACGCGTCACCAAGGGCAGGAACGTTTTGACGATGCTCCCGAGTATGTTCCCCAGCCCATGTCCTCGTTGCATGCGTGCACCACTAAAGACCGGAAGGCCACCTCGAGCCTGTTGGGCATAATAGTCCATATAGCTGCGTGCATCGCACTCGTAAGGCACCTTCATTATACAAAGTGGGGAGCACGTGCTTGTCGAAAATGAAGTGTCAGCATCACTTTTCCTCGTTCGAATGCCACCGGTCGTCTCGTGTCATCTCTTATATCCACCGTGATAGTGTTGATGTCGGTTTGTCGTACGGGTAGGTAGAGCATGTGGGTGAAACTGTGGGTAACTTGATCTCCATACGTCTTTTTAATGGGGACCACCCGCAGCAGAGGTGTGTTGATATCGCCCACGATGTGGTTGTCGACCACGTCCGAGTAGACGTAGAGTCCGTACATACCCGACTTCATATCCATCGGGATCTGGCCTTGGTGGGCGGTGGGACCAGCGAACGTCTGTAGATCGAAACCCAGCATTTGCTGTAAGATAGGACTCAGTACGACACTCACGTTGGCGGTGACGATGAGCTGTGCCTTGTCGTTGTGTGCGTTGTAATCGAAGTCCACATGATTTTTGAAGGGGAAAGTTTTGATGGGTTTTGAAGTATTCGTGACCTCCCGTAGAGCCTTATAATGCAACAGTCTTGTCAGCCCACCCATGAACTCCTTGGGAGTATCGTTTTGGCCTTCGGGGAGGGTGAGTCGGGTGTCTTTTCCTTCGTAGATCACCTCGTACCACACTTCATTGGCTCGCACATTGTACCACGAGTAAGGGTATTGGATATCCACGAGGCCACATTCCCAGCGTCCAGGTAAATGCAACGGTTGCGGTAACTGGGTGACGTACTTGGCCAAGGTGTTGTCAGGAACCACATCCGGCGAACTGTTACTGGGTAGGGTGAGGTAAAACATGGCGACTGAGCTGCCCGCTGCTGCTGTTGGCTTAATAGGTGTTCCAGGCCTTGGGCGGTTGTGTCCGGCGTCATGTTCGTCGCGGTGACTTGCTACGTGTCACGACTCTGGAGATGTGGGGTGTCTTGATCAAGGGTGGCTTTTTAAGGCGTGAAAAGAAGGTGTCCGTTGTGGTGGTGTTTTGGTGGGGTGACTCCGGTTCAAACTCGGCTTCCCAAGAAGGTAGTGGGCCACTCGGCAATTGCTGGGTCCGCTGCATCCAGGCCCAGCGCTGGGGGTTCCACCAATTCCTGTGGTGCATGCATGTCTTTCAAGCCTTGAGCGAAGACCTCCCATCCTCGAGGATCCGTGTGCGACCTGCGTTGACGCATCAGGTCATTCACTAAATCCGTCATGTGGGTCCCGGAGATCACTTGATTCTGTACCAGTAATTCGCCTTTATCATTCCAAGTCATGTTAGGATTCTGTTTCATCCGTTGTAATACCAGGCCAGCTTGTTTCTTGAACGATGCAGGTACACTCTTCAGGACTTCGTCTTCCACCCACTGTGGGGCTGTGGGTGGTACCCCTGGTAATGGCGGCTGTTGGAGCGGTGCTGAGGTCGGCGGTGTGTCGCGTGGTGGTGGTGGTGGTGGTGGTGGTGGGGTAGAGAGGGTTTTGTATTGGTCCATGAACGTCATGTACCGTTGAAGCGTCTCATTGTGCCGTTGTACTTTCTCACTGTCGCTTAACCCCGGTCTTTGTAAGATCTGTTTCATCTCTTCATCGAGGGTGTTTATGGTCTTCACCGTAGGTGGAACAGGGTAGGGCGATTGGAGGTTTTGAAGGAACCGTGGTTCGACGAGGACCATTTTTTTCGTGTGGTTCATTGTCGGCCGAAGATTCCACCCAATACTGGACCCAACACGGAAGCGGCCAACGGTGCTAAGATGGCCCCGAGAAAGCCGCCTTTCTGTAACACCTTTTTCTTTTGTGTTTGAGGGACTCGCTTCTGGACTAGGGTTCGGAGACCTGTCTTATGCTTGGTCAACTTGGTCTTCTGAGCCGGAGTCAGTGGTACGTTGCCTTTTAACAGGTTGTACCCGATCTCGCACAGACAGCGTACAAGGTCAGGGTCCGCACCGCGTACAATGGTTCGGACAAACTCGGGTGGTTCCGTCTTCAATACACGGAGCGTCGGAGCGTGCTTCCGTACTCGCGCAGACATCATGTACAACTAATGCCAGAACCCACAACTCTGCTCTTTTTATCTACCTCAGAGAACAGAGACAAAGTCAACCATGCTGTGGTATTAATTCTTTTTATTATCCCCATCATTAAACACACACACACTCCAGCTGACGTAGCCACTGTGGGTGTGCTTACATTATTTTTGCATGTACACGTGGTGGGTCTCTCTGGGAAAGATGCCGGTCCGTAGTCGAAGGGGGTCGGGCATGGCTTGCTTGAGGTCGAAGAGCATATACCCGTGCTGAGGGGTTGTCGCAACTTTAAAGGCTTCCAACGCAAACGGTGTGCGGCCGGGATACATCTGCCTCGCCAGGTGCAGCAGTTGAGTGGTATCTCTCGGGTTTTTGAAGTCCACCAGGTAGTGGGCATTTAAGCTGATATTCCGATGTTCTTTGTTTTTACTGAACAGATTCTGCACAATGTAGATGATGCTGAGCCGTCGATGGTGGCTGCCTTTGGTAAAGAGTTGGGTGACTCGCGCATCCGTCTCCGCCATGAGACCATCCAGAACCACCAAGGTGTCCGGTTCCAAATCGGCCAGGTTGGGTAGGTCTTCCACGAACGTGATGTGGGGCATTGCTGCATACGCTGCCTGCCATTCTCCGTAACACCACACGACTCTAGCAATGGGTGGGGTGATCATGCTGTCGGCGTGTTGAAGGAGCTTCCTGACGAAGTGCGTTTTGCCGGAACCCGTCGGTCCTGCGATGACGCAAGTGAAGGGTTGCTGCCACCGAGGGTCCATGATTCGAGGTGTATCCGCTGTCGTGGTAACCCGCTCTTGTAAGTTTGGTACGAGTGAACTGGAGTGGTGGTGGGTACAACGTCGGTCGTCGTTGTTTGTTCACTGTGAGGGATGAAATCCGGTGGGTTTTCAGACGTAGCGGGTGTACTTGGTGTAGGTGTTGACTGTATACTTGGTGTGGAGCTCGATGTGGCTTGTACACGTGGTTTGGTGGTGGTGATGACTGGGCTCGATACGGGGTTGACTGGTGCTATCTGTAGACTGGTTTCACTGCCACTCACAGCTGAAGTTTTCAGTTGGTTAAGTAGCGTGCTGACATAGGCTACGACGTAAAACACACCTCCGTACAACACACTCAGCAGGGTTAGCAATATCACCACAAAGCCCACTTGCGCTTTGCGCGTTTTGGGAGACGCCGTGTTCAGAGGCAGATGCTGTTTGTCCATAGCACCGTGGTCGAACGTGGAATGAAGGATGACGGCAGTGGTGTCTGGCTTTATAGTCGTTTCACCTGGTTGGCAGCGACCCAGAAATTGAAGGAACTGGGCCAGCCTTGCCACTTGACGAAATGAAACAGTTTGCCACGTCGACGTTCCGTTTTCAAAATCTGCTCCACCGTGTAGTAGTCTTGCTTTGTTTTTACGACAGGCTGTAATTCCGTCTCGTAAAACGTCCCCAGCAACGGTTCCCCTTGAAGATCTTCCAGTTCATAGACTCGCTGCTGTCGGGGTAGGCGCCGTTTAATCAGGAAGTGCTCATCGCTCCAGTTGGGCAAGTAACTTTTCTCAAATTGACCTTTGATTTTACTGATCCGTACAGGGTCCCCGACCTTGTACACCTCCTTCGTCGTTCGCTGCGATTGCCTGGGGTACAAGACACGCCGGACTTGGGCTTCATTGTGTTGGGTCACGGTAATGGGGGCTCTCTCTATACTCCGGTGATAGGCTCGATTGTAACCACTCACAAGTTTCGGGAGAACATCGATGTACCGCCTTGTATTCTTATAGGTGAAATATTTATACATGCGGCCTTTGAATGTCTTGTTGAACCTTTCCACCACGGAAGCCTTGGTCTCGTTGTACGTATGGAAGAAAAACACCTTCTGGCCTTTCAGAAACTGTTGGAACGGTCTGTTGAGGAATTCCGTGCCTTCGTCGGTTTGCAAATACATGGGTTTGCGCCCGGTCTTGAAGATGTCCTTGAACGCCGCTATGAGATTCGCCTCCGTTTTCGTCCGGATGGGTATCACCCACGCATACTTCAACAGGATATCGATGCACGTCAAGATATACCGATTTCCATCGTTGTGTTTGGCAAAGGCGCTCATATCGACCAAATCCGCTTGCCATTGGGCATCTAGTCCTCCCACGATGACCCGGTTCCGTAGAAAATGGCGACGGGCAGCTCGATGTAAGGTATAGGTGTCTTGTTTTCTTAACCAATCTCGGACTTGAGCACGTTGTATCCCCTGGGATTTGGCCGCTCGATAGAGAGCCGTCAATGCAATATAGGCCGCCGGACTGTCGGGACTGTAGTATAAGTTATCCAACACCTTCTCCCAGCTCTTCATGGTGACAACTGATGATTGAACCTGGTTCTATCGTTTATTTATAACGGGTATATCTTGGGCCGGAGTTTCTTCTTTGGCTTCTGCCAGCACAGTGTCCATGGTAAATGACCAGTCCAACTCGTCTGATGACCGCTTGATAAGCACTTGATCCACATCTACCACGGCATCTTCCAATGCAGACCATAGATCAGGGTGAAGGGTGAAATGCACTGTACCCCCATCTAGCCAAGCCAATTGAGCAAAGAAAGGGCCGCGTCAGATGTACACATCGTGACACAAGTGGATGAGGTCGCCGTCCAGTTCACCAGACAACACCCGTTTGAATTTGGTCCAGCCCTTCCGGCACAGACGAATGTGGGCCGGGCACGGTTGTGTAGGGTCCGCATCACAGATGTCTCCCACCTCCTCCATGATATCGACCGTATCCGCATAAACGTGCAGGAAAACCTCGGGGGTCAACCTGAGATATACCAGTATTATATGCTCCGTCATGGTCAGTACGTGAATGGTACCAGATTTGACTGTCTCTCGTATTTATAGGGAGAACCCCGTGAGATCAAAGGATCGGGTGGTCAAAGTCTAGCCGGGTAATCAATGGCATCGTCGTCTGGTTCATTGCTAGACATTTGCTCATTAGGTTCTGCCGCCGCTTCTCTCAGGGCACGAGCCCACTCCAACTCGTCTGATGACCGCTCGTCCGGTGTAAACAGCTGGTCCACGATAGGCACCACTTTCTCGAAGGCTGTCCACAGATCGGGGTCTAGGGTGAAGCCTCGCGTGTGTAGCGGCCCAGTCGTGGGAAGAAGGGTCCACGGTGTACGTAGATGGCATTGTCTATGTGGATGAGGTGTCCGTCGAGCTGGCCGCTCAACACCGATTTAAATTTGGTCCAGCCGTCACGGTGTAGCGTAACCGTATTCGATACGGTCTCAGCGCGCGACCAGCAAACATCTCCACGGTCTTCCACGAGGGTGACTTTATCTTCATAGACGTGTAACCCCACCCGGGGTGTAAGGGGAAGGATGGCTCGTAGAACTGGTGACATGGTTGACCCAATGACAATCGGTGAATGACGCACACTGTGTCTGACCCTCGTATTTATAGTCAGGTCCCACTGTCAATGCCACAGCGCCATGGTCAATAGGGCACAGACCATGACTAGGCCAACCAGCCGTCGCTGATTCCGGTGTGAGCGCTCGTGGTCCATAGCCCGAGCATCAAGGATGGATGTCATAGTCCAGTAGTGGTGAGTGATGGCACACCTCTCCATCGAGTGCACTCTGTCGAGGGCCGCTTCTGTGAACCCGTTCAGGATCTGGCGTCGCCCCTCGTTGTCGTCGCCATCTGAAAACATGGACCGAACCACTGCTCGGTAACCCGTGAGTGAATTAACCACGGTCGCATGCTGTAAAATGCGAGTCGCATAGGGATGGATGTCCGTCATGGCTCTGTAACCGTAGAAATGAAGGTGTGGGATGCAGAGAGACGTGTTTTATAGACCATGTCACACATGCGCACCTATACGTAGCTCTACGGGTGTAGTCCGTGATACGTACTATTCTGATGGGTTAGTCCAAAAAAGAGAGCAACAATAACAAAGATTACAGGTCAATCCTTTTATTATGCGTGAATCGGGCGTGACCTGGGTAGGAAACATGATAAGAATGCATGTACCTGTCTGTGGGGTTTTTCCCGCCAGAATTTCGCTGACGTCCGCGCCTGCATCCGGGTATGTATGAGGTTCTTGAGGAGGCGACTGCATGTGGTGAGTTGTATGTGGGTGTTTTTTTTCGGTGACGTTCGTGTCTTTTCGGTGACGTCTGTGTCTTTTCGGTGACGTCCGTGTCTTTTCGGTAACGTCCGTGTCTTTTCGGTGTCGCCCGTGTCTTTTCGGGTATGTATGAGGGTCTTGAGGGGGGCGACTGCATTTAGTGAGCTGTCTGTGGGGGTTTTTTCGGTGACGTCCGCGCCTGCATCCGAGCACTTCTCGTATTGATGTATAAAAGTTGGAATATTTAGGGCATTGCTGCATTCATTGGCCTGCTTGACCTGACCAGCCTGAGCCTGCCGGACCAGCCTGAACCACTCTGACGAAAGGAGCTACTTGTCTGAGCCTCACCAGTGCAACCTCACCAGCCTGATGTTCACTTGCACAACTTGCCAGGAGCAGTTTACTCGTCTAGATAATTTACGACGCCACGAGACCTCCACCCACAACGATGCACGGTATACTTGTATAACCTGCGCAAGGTCATTCAATCGGGAGGATAATTTACTGCACCACGAGGGGACGACGGAACAACGTAACGATTGGGACGGACACAGTCAGTTAAGACGGCATCAGCGTTTGATTTATACCCCGTCTCTACGGTTTGGGCGACAACTTCCCACTAAAGAGGCACCCAGGAGGGTCAGACCCAGTGAAGATGAGCCCGTAGAGACGAATGCCACTAGTGATGCGATCACAGAGAGCCCGACTATACCCACAGTTCAGAAGAGCCTAGATATCCAGCCAGTCCCTAGCATTACTGTTGCCAGTCATACGCCTGACGACATCGAACATTTTCTGGAAGATGCAGTGGATGTTCCTAGCGATCTGTTACAGGACGCCCATCCAGTGAGTGACATTTATCGGCGCCAATGGCCCATGATACGGCACGTTTTCCGCCGTGATCGCCCCATTCCAGATATCTACAATTTCCCACTGACCGACCTCACCCGTCTACGCAGCTACGTGGAAGCCATCTTCAATGACCAAGCTACGGTCTTCAAATTGAATGTTGCTTTCGGGTACATCTTACGTCACAAAGAGACGGACCAGTTACGGTATTATTATGCCAGTAATAACAGCCATGTGTTTGACCAGCCGTTCACCATCATTAACCGGGCGTGGCTAGAGACGATACTGGAGAAACTGGACACCGTGGATCCATTGAGATGGGCACATCGTGAACGCCCCAACACACAATGGGTCGTAGAGAGGGTCACCATTGCTACGTTCTTCGTTACCAAGCTGACCGACCACCCCCCATCGGCTGAATGCGTCACCCTTGCACGGATGCGATCGTTGACTTGAGCTCAGTAAACACTTGTACCTAATGTGACGGTGCGTTAAATAATAAAACATGGTGTTTGATATTTCAATTTGTTTTGCTATGAACATACTAAACATACCCAGGGCGGCTCCCCCAGCCTGGGCATGATGTAACATTGGGGATAATAAACTGTATAAACATTGCTGAACTTGTTGTTATTCACAACAACCGCTTTCCGCTATACTTGGATGAAATATATACCCCGATGTGCTATAGTGCCCTTGCACACTTCCGGATAACCCGCGCGCGCTGCGGCCGGAGAAATTCCGCAATCTGCGTGCTCGCGCTGCGGCCGGGCCGGGCCGGGCCGGGCCGGGCCGGGCCGGGGACGCCCCGGATGTTGAAAAGGTCCCGGTTGTTGAAAAGCTCCCGGATGTTGAAGAGGTCCCGGATGTTCTAGTACATGCATTCCATACGTCTAAGGAAAACATTAGAACTCGTCTGTGTTCGGAGGTCATTCTGAAAACCGGAAGTGACGTCACACACCACCCACCAAACCACGTGACCTGCGCAGCAGAATGTTAAACACGAACAACACACTAGTCCAGGCGGATGCCCCCTCACATAGGTTTCACATGGATACCTCACCGATCCCATCGGCCCACTAGTGGCTCACCTCGACCCCAACACGTCTATTTCCATACGCTTTTCCCACAATTCCCTGTCTGCGCATGCGCAGAACGTTGAACACGAACGACACACTAGTCCAGGCGGATGCTCCTTCACGAATGCTTCACATTGATACCTCACTCGACTCCATCGGACCATTAGGGGCTCACCTAGACCCCAACACGTCTATGTCCATACCCTTTTCCCACAATTCCCTGTCTGCGCATGCGCAGAATGTTGACAACGAACGACACGCTAGCCCAGGTGGATGCTCCCTCACGAATGCTTCACACTGATACCTCAAACGACTCCATCGGCCCACTCGTGGCCCACCTAGGCCCCAAAACGTATATTTTCATACCCTTTCTCTACTGCGCATGCGCAGAATTACGTCAGTTCCACGTCACACTCAGCCCGTTGGATACTCCATCACGACTGCTTTACATTGATACCTCACTCGATCCCATCGGCCCACTAGTGGCCCACCTACACCCCAAAACGTCTATTTCCGTACCCTTTTCCCACAATTTCCTTTCTGCGCATGCGCAGAATGTTGAAAACGAACGATATACTAGCCCAGCTGGATGTTCCCTCACGACTGCTTCACATTGATACCTCATACGACTCCATCGGCTCATTAATGGCCCACCTAGACCCCAAAACGTCTATTTCCATACCCTTTCTCTACTGCGCATGCGCAAAATGACGTCAGTTCCACGTCACACCCAGCCCGTTGGATACCCCCTCACGACTGCTTTACATTGATACCTCACTCGACCCAACCGGGCCATTAGCGGTCCCTACAGATTGCCGAACATTCTCACGAAAACCCACGGTTTGGGGACTACTTTCGGTCCGCGGAGACAGACCGCATCACCGCCAGACCGCATCACCGCGGAGGAATCCATGTCCCCAAGGTCACGCCCGATTCATCCAGACCGGAAGTGACGCCATACACTTGCGCAGAACACTCCTGCGCACACCTCCTCATGACCTCCTCATTTCTGCGCACATCACTTTCTCGCGCATGCGCACTGAGGCGAAAAGGCGTCGAAATGCCGTAATACTACTACTATCGCAGTGTCTGGAAAGGGTTTTAAACGTTATCGAAGGATGAGGAATAAGATTTACTTATGATTTTCAGACCGCGATCTGTTATGGACCCATTAACGGTCTTGATGAAAAAGTACGAGTCAATATGTTTACAACCTGTACGTCTATATACCAGTCAAACCCTCCCCCACCCCACTCCTTACCAAATAGAAGGCATGCCTTAATAGTGGGAAGTCTATCTCTCTCTCTCTGCTGCTTTCTTACATGAAGTATATGGACCAATCTGTTTGAATGAGAACAGATTGTCCTACCAAACGATTTATCCGAGAAATACAGCTTTCCACGAACCCAGCTTTAAGATATATCTTGTTCAAGGAATAACAACGAGTTAGTCATTTTTAGTGCAAAACATGGTACAAGCCTCCAATAATATGTCCAGCATCCAAAATACTTTATTGTCATTAAAACCGACCATATAATAATATATGGTCGTTTTACACAAGCTATACTTTCTTTCAAAGCAGAAGGGTAAGCCATTTTCAGTAATGATTACTACTGGTACCGCATCCTTTAAAATTTATCTTATCTTAGTAGAGCTTTGATTGTGGTTGCTCGTCGTGGGAATGGGATGGAAGTGTGGTGGGTTGACCTTCAGTGGACCTCATGATGGACCGTGGAACAGAAGTTACACAGAGTGTGAGGTCGTCCGAGAAGTCATCAGAGAAGTAGTATAGGAAGGGCAGCTAGGATCGGAAATGGGGCATGTGTGTGAGATGTGACCTTGGGTTTAAAATGGGTATATGTGGACCACATGGGCCCATTGTGCACAGTCACACTAACAGAGTATTGGGGAAAGCGTAGATACAATCGGATTGCGTGCGCACTCGGGACTACATACACCCATAGGAAGAAACACTAGCACATATTGGTGACTAATGACATCTGGTGCTGGGCCGACGTTCAAATTGTCATTTTCGTCGTAGGTCCAGTGATACCTGCATGTGCAGTCGATAATGGCATAAAAGGGCATTTTCAGATGCTCATGAAATTTCTTCGGGTAACTGTCGGCCATATTTGTGTTGGGTTTGTTGTCTTATTAAAGGTATCCTTGTGAGCAATAAGACTGGGTTGCTGACGTTGGTACGGTGAAGAGCGATCTCACGCTCCTAGTCATCATGAAAACCAAGAGTCACTTGTAAGAGGTTACTGTGTTACCACTCACAGGGGCTCTGAAAAATGTGATTAAAATTCGAAAACGTTAAAAGTTATGATTTCGACATCTCAATTATGGTTGCGATGTTAAGGGTCGTCATTTCGACCCTTTGCGGTGTTAAGGGCCGTCATGTCGACCCTCAACATCGCAAAGCCCCGGAGGGCCAAAATATACCCCTTTCCATCGTAAGTCATGTCGACCCTTGACATCGCATTGCGGCGTCAAGGTTCGATGAGATGCCAAGGGCTTCTACGGGGCTCTCATGACAGAAGACGGACAAATTAGCATTTGTGTCAATCAAAATAAATATTAAATGTTTGGTGCGAAAGTGAGAACTGATACTTTTAGTCTGGTATAGGACAATTGTATTCTTCGCCATTTTTGCCCATTTTCCCCGTTGTTTTACAAAAGAGCCCGGCCTATAACATACGGTGAAAGCTCATTCTTTCAATCTCCCCTGTTCTTTGTGTTCGCTGTCACGTAAACGATCGCGGGTCTGGCAAATTGGCTTTCGCGTCCATGTATCTCAAACAATCCTTGTTACGTTTAACCTGGAAAAACAACGAGAAACCTCGTGTTACTGCGGATATCATTGATATATGTGGAGCCAACTATTGTTTTTTTTTCAAAAAGGGATACCTTTGATCTCTTGCAGAGTTCTTCTCACCATCGTGTGTGCAATATTTGTAGTCATCGCTATAATCCATTGGTCTTCCGGTAGTCCTGGTAACAGCAGAGTCCGGGGTGTAGATAACGAGATCCTAGCTGACCCACAATTCACCTCATCTGACGCCCTTTCCCATCAAACCAATGCGGACAGTGAGAAAAATAATAGCAGTGATAGCGTTATAACGAACGATGACAAGGAGAATTCTACAAGAAAATATTTTACAACTGAGTATGGTAAGTATTTAGGTTTCCAGGTTGATACCATGTCTCATGTCAATTTCATTTTACCCAATAAGCTTCATTCTTACTCAATACGTTCTGGAGGACTCGAGAGCCATTCTCTGGAAACTTCGAATATCTTATTACATCGAAGTCCTCCACTCTATCGTCCTGAGTACAATATAATAAAACATAATACTCGATAACAGTATTCAGAAGCTCTATGTTTAGGCTCTGGTTTGTAAAAGAAGACCGTGGAGCCTGGTAAAACCTTTTCTAAGTCATGGAATCCACCTACATGCCACTATTGTTCGAACAAAGGTCATCTAGAGGCGGGGTTTTTGGAAACTCCGTAATAACAGACGGGAATGAACCATTCGCTTTCGTTGATAGCAGAGTTATCTCTCATCGGTCGAAAACTGAAAAAGATGATCGAGCCTGTACACAAAGTAACTTACAAGGCAAATGTTAGTGGAAATCAGATATCAGGGGTTTCCTGTCGAAGGGAGAAGTGTTGCCAGTTAATTTGGAGGGAAAAGGCAAACCTGTAGTTACGTTGAGAGATACTGGGGCGTCACAGTCTCTGATGTTATCTGGTGTGATGACTCTGCCTAGGAATAGTTCTATGAACGCTAGTGCGTTGATTCATGGTATCGATGGAATTTATATTCCTGTTTCCGTATACCAAGCTGATCTGAAGAGTGATTTGATCACTGGTCCAGTAAGAGTAGGGATTTTTGGAACAATTCCCATTGAGGGTATCACGTTTTTGCTTGGAACTGACTTAGAAGGGGATAAAGGTAATATTCCACCTATAGTGTCAGATAAGCCCAAAGCTAACTCTTATACAGGGGTTGTAAAGGATGAACTTCTCGGAATATTTCTCCATGTGTAGCAACTAGGTCACAGTCTCGCAAGGAGAAACAAGAAGACACAGTCTGAGTAGTTAACGAACTGCAATATTATGGAGACCACGTTCTCGGAAAAAGAAGTAGAGGAGGTCCCTGGGTGTTTCTATGTGAAGTGTGATATATTAATGAGGAAGTGGATATCATCTAAAAGCTCAGCTAGTGAAAGTTGGTCAGTTTTACACCAGATTGTGGTATCCTACGCGAGTCTCATGACATCTCGTTAGCAGGCCATTTGGGCATCAGAAAGACCCAGTCTAGAGTTATGCAATGACCCAAACTACACAAGGATTTTGTGTGAGTTACTGTAAGACCAATCATACATTTCAGGTGGCAGAGAAACCTCACGAATGTATAGAACTAGCATCATTAATATCCATTCCGGTATATGATGACATTCAGTAAAGTTTGGTAGATTGTGTCGGTCCCCTATCCAGAACAAAGTCTGGATATGAATAGCTGCTGACGATCATGGAAATGACCACTAATTTTGTTGGCGCAATTCCTTTGAAAACAATAATCGACGAGGCATTCGTTTAAGCTTTACTTCAATTTTTCACTCGATGTGGTTTCTCTAAAGATATTCAATGTGACCAGTGGTCAACTTTTATGTCTGGTCTTCCAGGAAGCCATGCACGAGTTATGCATTGAACGAATAAAGTCTACAACCTATCATCCACAGTGACAAAGCTCTTTAGAACGATATCACCAAAATATGAGGAAGATGCTGAAATCTTATTTTCTCGAGTACCGTGACAGTTGGGACAAAGGTATATCATTTCTTCCATTTGCTGCAAGAGACATGCCCAATGAGTCAACATGTTTTAGCCCAATTGAGCTATTGTATGGACATGAGGTCAGAGGTCCATTCAAAATGATAAAAGACAGGGGTCTTAGTGAGGTTGAGGAGACTAACTTCTTGGACTATGTATCCACCGTTAGAGAAAGACCCTCAAAGGCAGGCGAGGTAGCCATAAAACATCTTAAGTCTACTCAAAACGTCAAGAAAACCCGATTTGACAAGACCAAGGCTCGTGCCCGTAATCCTGGAGACAAAGCAATGGTCGTATTACCCTTGCAAGGTGAGCCACTGACGCCTAAGTTTAGTGGACCTCATCGCACAAGGAAGAAACTTTCTGCAGTTAACTATGAAGTTAGTACTCCAGATCGGAGAAAATCCCAAAGGGTTTGTCACATTAATATGCTGAAGAAATACCATGAACGTGAATGTAGTTAGTCAGGAAGACAGTGACATCAAACATTATTGAATAACTTTGCAATACAGATTTAAAATAGTCTCACCATTGGCAGCAAAACTGTTATACTCAGAGGTTCTAGAGAACATTGACAGCAAACTGAGCCATTTGTCTGAACAGCAGAGAGGGGGGAGGGAATTTGGTTTAATGTCACACTCAAGGTTGTTTCACTTCCACAAGCTGGGCTCGAACCTGTGCCGGTTCAGTGGTGTGAGGCTAGCGATCACCAGCGCAACGCCTCAGATCATTCGGCAACCGGGGGCATATATTAAGCAAAACCCATACAGGCTTAATCCTGAAAAGTTAGCTCAGGTACGAGAAGTGGTTACATACATGCTAGAACATGATATTGTAACGAATTTTCTGATTGGTCGACTGATAGTGTGTCTTGTATTAAGTTAGTTTGCTGCCACCAGTGACGTAAGGTGTCACGACCCTCGTAGAAATCCCATAGTCATGAAAAGAGCCTTCCTATAGACCGAAATTACTAGCCCACCCATATGCTGTAGGTCACAGATCGTCTCATAGGCTTCTGGCTCTTCTCTCTCATAGTATCACCATGGTAACGTCTATCTCATTTAGAAGGCGCTCGTTACATGGGTTCGCCTCTATTCACCAAATACTCATAGTAAGTTGAGTTGGTAAGGTGGGTCATTCACTTTTAACCCAGCCAGAGGATACATCAGCAAAGCATTACGGAGAGTCTTAATTTCAAAGGTTACACTTAGTAGATAAATGAAATAACTACTGAAAGATGGAGTCAACACCAAATTTCCAGTTTCAAAGAATAGTAATTATATTCTTATTTACAAAGTGCTTTTATATATACATGCATTTTACAAGATTCATCTTTGTACAAATTCACCGGGTCAATTCACCGAAGCGTAAACCGATTTCATATGGTGCAGGAGCACCCGATAAAGTAGATATTTCGTACGGTGGCTGAACTCGTCTATGATAGAATTTAGCCCTCTCCTAAATAAATCATATACTACTTGTATCAAAAAGGCTGCATTAATTATTATACCAAAAGAAAAAGAATAACAACAGGTTTTGAAATACTAACATTCCTTCAAGGACATTCGAACCATGATTTCCTCTATCGAGGTAGAATATCAAAGGTATTCCCAGTGTCACTTAAGCCAGTTCTCCTGAATCACTAAAGTGACCAACCTGCAGTACTGAACAACTGGTTTTTGATACCCTAAAGACATGTAACCGCTCCCGCCGTCTAAGGATAGCACTACCTAGTCCACGATCCACCTGCAGCTCCTGATAGGTAACTCTTACTCTATCCTGCAGTGCCGTCTAAGCAATCCTGCCATCTCCCTATGGTCGGGCTACTCAATCGTAGGATACATCTCTCAGTATTACACAACATCGATAGTAGATTTACAAGACAAAACCTGGTCCACCTGCAGTACTTAAGGTACCTGTACTGCAGTTTCATCTCCGGAAACAGGCATATCCTGGTTCGAATATCCTTTAAAGGATATCAACTATTCAAATTGGAATATAACTACACCAAAGTAAACTAACACGGATTTTATTATTCTGTTGCTTTCGTAATAGTTAAAATGAAGTATCCTTAAGGATATTTATCAATATAACAGCTTCTAATTTGATTTATATCAAATAGACAAGTATCCTGCAGGATAGTACCACTTAAGTATCCTTAAGGATATGTGACATTCCTACGTATCTAGTATCCCTAAGGATATATGGTATCCTGACTTCTTGGGTATCCTTAAGGATATATGGTATCCTGACTTCTTGGGTATCCTTAAGGATATATGGTATCCTGACTTCTTGGGTATCCTTAAGGATATATGGTATCCTGACTTCTTGGGTATCCTTAAGGATATATGATATCCTTAAGGATATATGACCCGACATCTTTGGTATCCTTAAGGATATATAACCTGACATCTATAGTATCCTGAAGGATATTGGACCCGACATCTTTGAAATCCTTAAGGATATATAACCTGACATCTATAGTATCCTGAAGGATATATGGCCTAACATCTATAGTATCCTGAAGGATATATGACCTGACATCTATGATATCCTGAAGGATATATGACTTGACTTTTATGGTATCCTGAAGGATATATGACTCGACATCTATGGTATCCTGAAGGATATATCCTGACATCTACAGTATCCTGAAGGATATATATCCTGACATCTATGATATCCTGAAGGATATATGGCTCGACATCTATGGTATCCTGAAGGATATATATCCTGACATCTACAGTATCCTGAAGGATATATGGCCTGACATCTATAGTATCCTGAAGGATATATATATCCTGACATCTATGGTATCCTTCCATTCACCACTGTAGGATACCTCAACATGAAGGATATTCACTTTGGTAAAACTCCATCCTGAAGGATACCACTTGTCAGCTATTTTCGTTATACGATGTAGGATGACATATATATATATTTGTATGTCTATAATCTCTTGCCGTGGCAAGTTGATCATACCTCGTCAAGAACAAGGGGCAGAATGCACAGATCTTACCTTACATGAACTTCATATAGGCCGCCGAATGATGTAGAGATCACATGGCATACGTACCGTGATTTCATTGGCAGAGCCAATCAGAATTCAAACACTGGCGTTTGACAGCTTTACAAGGCCATATTTTAGTAAAGAACAAGACCTCAAAATATGAATAATCTCTAACTTTAGAAAAATAATTAGTATGGAAACATAAATTACACAATCCCCAACATTTATTGATATAAATATAGGAACGCACAAATGCGTAATTTGAATCCCAAATACTAATCGAGCGCACAGAGCTAGTTCCAACGAAGTGTTCGTGGATGAAACAATGTGACAAAACTACACGTCTACGAAAGAAATAAAGGAAAACCACACTTCCTCACCGACATTTCCAGGTAAAGTGCGACCTCCGCTTACACAGTACATATTCATTTAAGAGCTAAAATTGTTACAGACGCTGTAATCGATCATAACCAGACAAAACGAAAACTGGCACCGCGATAACACCACTAATGTTAACTCGGCCGAAACGGACATAACACTTTCCATACGAGCAAAATTTATGCATATCTAGCGTATTTGACAAAGTCAACGTATCGAAATTTCGTCACACTACCCCCTCCCTGCATTTGTGCGTCCCTGCACAAAAATATAATCACTGAACCCAATGGCTAGGAGAAAATTGTGATACCGAAAGGTAAACTATTGTATTCAAATAGGCCTTTTTTTTAAATCATTGAAATACATACACAACAACAATAGCAGAATATCAGTCAACCTAATGTTGAATATGATGTTCAGATAATATAGTCTGTAAAGTCAACTGTACAGGCTTACCACTCACAAGTAAAATCCAACATGAATAAGGTAAGTGTCCATTTTTAATAATCCAGTACTGGTAAGTACTTCACTGTCCGTGGTATATCCAGAATACAATATCTCAAATTCCAAAAAGTAGTAATTAACGTTCCGAACAATTCAGCAACAGTTCACGTATGTACAGCAAGTGGTCCTGCTAACTGGAATAGGCTAAAATATTTGATTTAATGCCAAAAGATTCCCTAAATATTCTTCTCAGTTGCAGGACTCACTTGAATGGGGCATTCTCATCCATCATGATGGATGCATGATTTCCAGAGCCATGACAGATGTCACACCCCAGGTCTGTACAGATCCAAATCCCATATCCCGTAGATGTTGTGGCATCGACTGTGGTCGAAGATGATATCATTGGTGATGTGGACACATCCTGCCTGGCAATCTTTGGACTTGGGCTGGTGCTCCTGTCGATGGTGGAAACATGTTGGTATTGTGTCTCATTATCTCGGGTCAATGGTTTTGATGGATTAACCATGGTAGCTGACATCTCCGTCTGTGTATGGGTAGTGTGCTTTGGCATACGCCTGGTGTCCCGGAAGATATCCTCATACATGGTGATTCCATTGGGATAAATTATGGTACGGTGGATCTTCTCCATGCATGGATAGGGCACCTGATGGTATTGGCCCTTGCCTGCTGTTGGTATTGGCGGCATCACAGAAATTGTGGACGAGTCACCTTGGATGTACGGTATTCCAATGGCTGTGGGCATCTCTGGTATGGTATCTAAGATGACTGTCCGTATGGGGTCGGGATTTGGTTCCGGATCATGAGAAATTGGCGTATAATTGCTGGCTTCCGAAATCGGGCTGTAAACTGTCTGCATTTGACTGGACAAATCCAATGGCTCATCTTCATTTGGTTCATTTATTGTTAATACATCCTCGTCAGGGGGACTGATAGTGATCTCCGGACCTTCCAGGAGTCTTTCATCTGGTCTTTGTTTTTTGGTTGTTTTGGTACGGTCATCAGACTTCTTTGCACCGGACTTTCCCAAATGCCGTCTTCTTATGTGCTCCTTCAGGTTATCTCGCCTGCTGTAAACTCTGTCACACTGTAGACAGTTAAACTTGGGGGGAGCCTTCTCACAAATAAGTTGATGCCTGTAATAATTTGATCTGGCTGTAAAGGTGCCCTTGCACACATCACACGTGAACAGCATGGTGATCTGTGTGTTGATTCTGGTATAAAATAGACAGAATAGACACATGAGAATATGACAGACTTCTTTCTAGAAATCTATTCTAGAACCCCTTCTACGCTTGAATGATTAGACCTGGTTTGTTAGATTCCCCAAGAATTTGCCTGGATACCCAGTTCAGCCATCGTACGGGTTGTCTAGTTATCCGTCCCGACCGTGTTCGCCGTTCGGAAGATTTCTCGTCATGTTCCACTCGCACGCACGACTCGCTCGTTGGGCTCCTCTCTGGCGTCTCAGAACCCATGTTCACCTGTGTACCCTTGCTGGGGTTACCCGTCGGAATATCCCAGCGTACGAACTTCGTGCCAAGGTAAGGCTTCAACCGATTGAAATGCACTACCTTTGACTTTGACATCTGACTTCTATGTATGCGATAGATAGTGTCATCAATACAACCAATGACGAGATAAGGACCCTCCCAAGCACACGACAGTTTGGTCGACAGCCCCTTCTTTCTCATGGGGTTGTACAACCAAACAATATCGCCACGTTTGAATGGTCTACCGAACTTACACCGGTCATAATTTCGCTTTTGTATCGCTTGCTTAGCTTTAGAGTGAGACCGTGCTCGCTCGTACGCGACTTCAAGCCTCTCACGCAAAATCTGAGGATACTTCTCTGTCTCAATCTCTTCAATATATGGGGGTAAGCCAGTTACTAAATCCAAGGGCAACTCAATGTCGCGCCCTAACATCATGCGATTTGGTGTCTCTCCAGTCGTCTCATGCACCGAGCTACGGTAAGCCATCAAAGCAAATGGAAGTTGCTCATCCCAATCAGCTTGGTTTTTATCTACCATCATGGCGAGTCGGGTTTCAAGGGTGCGATTAAATCGCTCCACCATGCCATCTGACTGAGGATGCAGGGGAGTCGTTCTGGTCTTCTCCATTCCCAGTAATTGGCACACTTCCTGAAACAGTCTGGACTCATAATTCCTACCCTGGTCAGAATGAATTTGCCTGGCTGCACCAAACCTACAAATGAACTCGGTTACTATTTTATCTGCAACAGTGGATGCTTCCTGGTTAGGAATGGCGTATCCTTCTACCCATTTGGTAAAATAATCGCTTACCAAAAGAATGTATTTATTCCCCGAGTTAGATACTGGAAGAGGTCCCAAGATGTCTGTGGCCAACCGTTCCATTGGCATACCAACTCTATACTGTCGTAATGGAGCTCTTGGTCTCTTCGATGGTGTCTTTTTAGCAGCACAAATATCACACTCTTTGCACCACTGTTCCACATCCTTTGTCATGCCAACCCAGTAGAATCTCTGTTTCAGCTTAGGAACAACTTTCCTTGCTGAGAAGTGTCCTGACGTCTTTGAAGCATGTAGTCCATTGAACACTTCCTTTTGATAATGCCCAGGAAGTACTACCTGCCACTGTTGATGGTTATCTGTTTCCCAAAGTCGACAAAGTACTCCATTTTGAAAATTCAAACGGTTCCACTGTTTCCAATACGTTTTGATAGCATCGCTCTCTCCAGAAACTTCTGTCCAAGGAGGACGATCGTTGCTGCAAAGCTTGTGTCTGATTATCCAGGATAATTTGCTGTCTTCTGTCTGTGCTTTGATCAGACTCGATGAATCCCACTCATCATCAGCAGCAATGGCGAATACATTTCTAGTTGCCATACGAGAAATCCATGTTTTAACTTCTGTGTCAGCCCAATCCTCCTCGTTTGAAAGAACATCACTAAACGCTGATGGTTCCAGTTCAACATGTTTCACAACTTTGTTCACAGCCAACACATGCATTGTATCGTCGGGAGTGTAGTTGTAATATCCCAGCTTCTCACAATGTTGACAAGCTCCTCTGGACATTGCATCAGCATTTTGATGTTGCTTACCAGGACGATACCTGATGTCGAAATCATAGGTCCCAAGTACACCCAACCATCTAGCCATCTGACCCTCTGGCTCCTTAAATGTCATCAGCCATCTTAGTGCGCAATGGTCTGTCCTAATTATGAAGTGTCTCCCATATAAGTATTGCTTGAAATACTTCACAAAATATACCACTGCAAGAAGCTCACGTCTGGTGACGCAGTAATTCCGTTCTGCCTTACTAAGGCTCTTACTTGCATAAGCAATCACTTTTTCGACTCCATCTTGTTGTTGTGACAACACAGCGCCAATGCCATAAGCGCTGGCATCAGTATCGAGGAAATACTCTCCAACTTCGCATGGATAGGCCAGTATAGGTGACTGTGTCAAGTGAGACTTCAAGGTGTGAAAAGCATCATCACATTCCTTGGTCCAAGTGAAAGATCTCCCCTTCTCTGTAAGACGATGTAATGGACGAGCGATACCAGCAAAGTCCTTGATGAAGCGCCTGTAATAAGATGTAAGACCCAAAAAGCTTCGGACTTCATGGACATCTTTTGGAGTGCACCACTTCCTCACTGCCTCTACCTTCTCTGGATCGGTAGAAATTCCATCCTCCGATACAACATGTCCAAGATATTTCACCGCCTTCTGGAAGAAATGGCATTTCTTCGCTTTCAACTTCAAACCAGCGTCTCTCAACCTGGACAAGATTTCGACTAGATTTGAAATGGCCTCGTCCAATGTTCGCCCATACACAATGATATCATCTAAGTACACCAAGCACGACTTCCACTGCACTCCAGCTAGGATCATCTCCATGAGTCTCTCAAAGGTTGAAGGCGCATTACAGAGCCCGAATGGCATCACATTGAATTGAAATAAGCCACCTCTTGTAACAAAGGCAGTTTTCTTCTTTGCGTCGTCATCTAGAGAAACTTGCCAGTAGCCACTGGCTAAGTCTAGAGTTGAGAACCATTTTGCTCCTTGGAGAGCATTCAATGAATCGTCGATTCTCGGAATGGGATAAGCGTCCTTTACTGTTACATCGTTCAAACGACGATAATCAACGCAAAATCGAATAGATCCATCTTTCTTTGTAACAAGAACAATAGGTGATGCCCATGGACTAGTTGATCGTTCAACCACACCACGATTTTCCATGTCTTCAATGAGTTTATCAACTTCTGCCTGCTTTTGGAATGGCAATCGTCTGAAAGCCTGCCTAAGAGGTGGTGCACTACCAGTGTCAATATGATGTCTAACACCCTTCGCACATCCCAGGTCAGCGTCGGACTTAGCAAATGTGTCTCCAAATCGGTTCAGTAAAGAAGCCACCTTCTGTTTGCTTTCGTCATTCAGATCAACAGTATTTCTCGTATACAGGTCTTGTAAATGTGGAGGTATGGCTACCTCTCCCAAATCAATTTCATTCACTTGCACTTGACCACTGGATATATCAAGAGTGTTTGTAGCTTCTGACAGAAGAACGGTTTCGCATCGGTTTACAGTCTCTAATTTCCCCATGGTTGTATCTTTATGGACTACAACTGGCTCTGGACTGGTATTCAGCACCCTGACTGGGTACATCTCCCTCTCAGTATCCAATAGTACACGACCAACCACCAGATTATCCAAAGAAGTACGTGGTTCCACCACTGCCCATTTGCCACATGTCACAACAGATGTAGATTGACATGGCAGTACTACTTCAGTCCCTGGAGGTATCGTGGTCTGTTCAGCAAGCACAAGACGACATGATTTAGTTTCCTCCCCAAGTCTCTGACAAGCAATCTGTTCATCTCCACATGTCAGACTTCCGCTTTTGGGGTGTATGCGTACATCATAGCTACAAAGAACATCCATTCCAAGAATGGCATCCGTTTGGATGTCAGCTATCATCACTGTAATAACCATTGGATTAGACATTATCCCTATATCCACTTGACACTGTCCATAAACAGTAAGAGGTTTACCATCTGCAGCCCATAAAGAAATGGGTGAATGTTTCAACTGGGGTTTCTGATTAGAAGGTATCTTCTGATACATCTTCGAAGAAAGGATTGTTACACAAGAACCGGTATCAATCAAAAATTTTACATTAACTCCAACAACACAACCACTAACATAAAAACCAGAATCGACAGCAAAAACAACTTTATTTGCTTCTTCTCTATGTACAGTTTCATCATGGTGAGGCATCTCTGTATTACAGCTGACTGAACTCTTGCCTCCCGATTCAGTCACCACTAGTTTTCCTGTGACCTCTGGTGTAACCCTTTCCCAGATCCATTTTCTTTCAAATCAGGATTTTGCTGGGTCAGGAAAGGACACCCACTTCTGTAGTGTCCTTTGTTTCTGCAGAAATAACATTCCACCTCCGAAAGAGGACGACGCTTGAACTGCTTACGTTCTTCCTGATTTCCGCATGACTTGAGTAAAGCCTGAAGCTGCTGTTCAATTTTTGACAACCTTTGGCTCGTTTGTTCAGAGACTGCATCTATTTCTCGAACATGCTTCCTAGTAGACTGTTCATTTCGACCTGCTTCTATCTTCCTGAAACCTTCAACTTCTAATGCAAGTGTAACAGTTTGTTCCAAGTTCACAGGCTTTCCCTGGTAGATTCTCATCCGGGCCTCTGTGTCGTCTAAAGCATCAACAAAATGTGTCTTTGCCAGACGATCTCTCTGAGCAGGCGTCATGTCAGGATATGCCAGATCAGCCAGTTTTCTAATAGACTGCCCTAATTCTCTTAAACCTTCGCCACCGCCTCTACGTCGGCTTCTCAACTCTGCAAGGTATAGCTCTGCTTGTTCCCCGGGCCCAAAGCGAGTTGTCAATACATGTGTCAACTGGTCAAAGTCATTCTGTTCATTTGTTGTTAAACTGCAGGCTATTTGTCTGGCCGGTCCACGTAAATGAGTGAAAAGGTAATTGGCCTTCTCACGTTGTCCCCAGTGATTTACCTTCGCTATGGTGTTAAACACGCTCAGGTAGTCCATCCATGAGCCATCTCCAGAAAATGTTTCTGGCCTCATACTCAGCTTCTTTGAGCGCCCCTCATCTCCACCACCTATATGGTTATCATCTTCATCAGATGCCGATGAAAAGGCACCTCTCCGAGGACCTCGAACTCAATTTCTTCCTCTGCTTCATTTACGTCAACAACCTCAGTGGAATAGTCAGCTGTATCTTTACCCGCCATCATTGTGTCTTGTCAACAAAAGAAATACAACATGGACATCCCATAATGCTTTGCTGATCCCACCGCTGCCACCAATTGTAACGAATTTTCTGATTGGTCGACTGATAGTGTGTCTTGTATTAAGTTAGTTTGCTGCCACCAGTGACGTAAGGTGTCACGACCCTCGTAGAAATCCCATAGTCATGAAAAGAGCCTTCCTATAGACCGAAATTACTAGCCCACCCATATGCTGTAGGTCACAGATCGTCTCATAGGCTTCTGGCTCTTCTCTCTCATAGTATCACCATGGTAACGTCTATCTCATTTAGAAGGCGCTCGTTACATGGGTTCGCCTCTATTCACCAAATACTCATAGTAAGTTGAGTTGGTAAGGTGGGTCATTCACTTTTAACCCAGCCAGAGGATACATCAGCAAAGCATTACGGAGAGTCTTAATTTCAAAGGTTACACTTAGTAGATAAATGAAATAACTACTGAAAGATGGAGTCAACACCAAATTTCCAGTTTCAAAGAATAGTAATTATATTCTTATTTACAAAGTGCTTTTATATATACATGTATTTTACAACATTCATCTTTGTACAAATTCACCGGGTCAATTCACCGAAGCGTAAACCGATTTCATATGGTGCAGGAGCACCCGATAAAGTAGATATTTCGTACGGTGGCTGAACTCGTCTATGCTAGAATTTAGCCCTCTCCTAAATAAATCATACACTACTTGTATCAAAAAGGCTGCATTAATTATTATACCAAAAGAAAAAGAATAACAACAGGTTTTGAAATACTAACATTCCTTCAAGGACATTCGAACCATGATTTCCTCTATCGAGGTAGAATATCAAAGGTATTCCCAGTGTCACTTAAGCCAGTTCTCCTGAATCACTAAAGTGACCAACCTGCAGTACTGAACAACTGGTTTTTGATACCCTAAAGACATGTAACCGCTCCCGCCGTCTAAGGATAGCACTACCTAGTCCACGATCCACCTGCAGCTCCTGATAGGTAACTCTTACTCTATCCTGCAGTGCCGTCTAAGCAATCCTGGCATCTCTCTATGGTCGGGCTACTCAATCGTAGGATACATCTCTCAGTATTACACAACATCGATAGTAGATTTACAAGACAAAACCTGGTCCACCTGCAGTACTTAAGGTACCTGTACTGCAGTTTCATCTCCGGAAACAGGCATATCCTGGTTCGAATATCCTTTAAAGGATATCAACTATTCAAATTGGAATATAACTACACCAAAGTAAACTAACACGGATTTTATTATTCTGTTGCTTTCGTAATAGTTAAAATGAAGTATCCTTAAGGATATTTATCAATATAACAGCTTCTAATTTGATTTATATCAAATAGACAAGTATCCTGCAGGATAGTACCACATAAGTATCCTTAAGGATATGTGACATTCCTACGTATCTAGTATCCCTAAGGATATATGGTATCCTGACTTCTTGGGTATCCTTAAGGATATATGGTATCCTGACTTCTTGGGTATCCTTAAGGATATATGGTATCCTGACTT
This sequence comes from Hanleya hanleyi, assembly GCA_036873755.1. Classification (NCBI taxonomy): domain Eukaryota; kingdom Metazoa; phylum Mollusca; class Polyplacophora; order Lepidopleurida; family Hanleyidae; genus Hanleya; species Hanleya hanleyi. The sequence goes on along the minus strand of JAVTVY010035177.1, from coordinate 76,494 downwards.
CTTGGGTATCCTTAAGGATATATGGTATCCTGACTTCTTGGGTATCCTTAAGGATATATGATATCCTTAAGGATATATGACCCGACATCTTTGGTATCCTTAAGGATATATAACCTGACATCTATAGTATCCTGAAGGATATTGGACCCGACATCTTTGAAATCCTTAAGGATATATAACCTGACATCTATAGTATCCTGAAGGATATATGGCCTAACATCTATAGTATCCTGAAGGATATATGACCTGACATCTATGATATCCTGAAGGATATATGACTTGACTTTTATGGTATCCTGAAGGATATATGACTCGACATCTATGGTATCCTGAAGGATATATATCCTGACATCTACAGTATCCTGAAGGATATATATCCTGACATCTATGATATCCTGAAGGATATATGGCTCGACATCTATGGTATCCTGAAGGATATATATCCTGACATCTACAGTATCCTGAAGGATATATGGCCTGACATCTATAGTATCCTGAAGGATATATATATCCTGACATCTATGGTATCCTTCCATTCACCACTGTAGGATACCTCAACATGAAGGATATTCACTTTGGTAAAACTCCATCCTGAAGGATACCACTTGTCAGCTATTTTCGTTATACGATGTAGGATGACATATATATATATTTGTATGTCTATAATCTCTTGCCGTGGCAAGTTGATCATACCTCGTCAAGAACAAGGGGCAGAATGCACAGATCTTACCTTACATGAACTTCATATAGGCCGCCGAATGATGTAGAGATCACATGGCATACGTACCGTGATTTCATTGGCAGAGCCAATCAGAATTCAAACACTGGCGTTTGACAGCTTTACAAGGCCATATTTTAGTAAAGAACAAGACCTCAAAATATGAATAATCTCTAACTTTAGAAAAATAATTAGTATGGAAACATAAATTACACAATCCCCAACATTTATTGATATAAATATAGGAACGCACAAATGCGTAATTTGAATCCCAAATACTAATCGAGCGCACAGAGCTAGTTCCAACGAAGTGTTCGTGGACGAAACAATGTGACAAAACTACACGTCTACGAAAGAAATAAAGGAAAACCACACTTCCTCACCGACATTTCCAGGTAAAGTGCGACCTCCGCTTACACAGTACATATTCATTTAAGAGCTAAAATTGTTACAGACGCTGTAATCGATCATAACCAGACAAAACGAAAACTGGCACCGCGATAACACCACTAATGTTAACTCGGCCGAAACGGACATAACACTTTCCATACGAGCAAAATTTATGCATATCTAGCGTATTTGACAAAGTCAACGTATCGAAATTTCGTCACAATATTATAGGGCCAAGCGAGAATAGCTGAAGCTCATCTATTGTACTCATACCTAAACCAGATGGTTCAAAAAACGTTCTGTATAGATTACCGCAAGGTTAACACTGTGACACGCACTGATTCCTATCTGATTTCTAGAATCGAACACTGTATTGATAGGGTCGGTCAGGCTGCCAACGTGACCAAAATGACCTGCTGAAAGGCTACTGGCAGTTACCATTGTCTGACAGGGCTGAAGAAATGTCTGCGTGCGTCATATCAGTGCAAGGTCATGACTTTTGGGATGAAAAATGCTCCGACCCGCTTCCAACGTTTAATTAGTCAGGTCATAACCGGATTGAAGCATTTTGTTCCATGGATACATTGATGATGTATTAGTGTACAGAAACACCTGGGATGACGATCTGAAAAATTTTAATCAAGTATTTGACAGACTTGTCAATGCAAATCTTGTGATAAATCTGCAGGAAAAATGAGTTTGCTGAGGCACAGGTCACATATCTGGGTCTAAGTGCGTGAGAAGGTGCAGAATGTGGAAGTTGTATGTAAGACGAGGCTGTTTTGCAGGAATGTCAGAGAGGAGACTTACGTGAGACTGATGAACATGTCACGGTGGCGTCTCGTTTGAACTCTCTCGAGAGTAAAGAGTCTGTGTTTTCCTGGAGAGAAGAAATGGATAATGGGGACCCAGGCCAGTTAGAGGATCGCCCTAAATTGATGTGCAGATCCCTCGCCACACTGATTCCAAGAAGAAGATGATCTCTTCTCTCGAGAATCTTCAGATGTTGAGACCATATCGCTGTGAATTCACTGAGAAATTCAAGAAAGATCAAACAGACCAATGTGCAATGATGGTGTTACGGCAGAACGAGTCTTTTTAATACGTGCAGTGCCTGAGTCTGGAAAACACGAAATAGTTATTTGAGTCTTTTAGGTCGAGTTTGCTGTCTCCTTTGCTAAGTGTATGGACATGGTGTTTGCATGGGGTCAATTTATTTGTGGACTCCGGAACCCTCATCAAAGGACCCTGTGGACACTAATAGTTTGCATAGGAAATTGTCAGCCCGAAAACATCGGCTAAGGAGTCTACTTTTTTGGTTGTTGTTGCTGAATCTGACTCCTTTTGATAGGAATGCCACACCCCCTTACCCTATATTTACCTATCAGAACCAGAGTTTCTGAGTTAAGGAAATTGTCAATATTTCGGTTCTCATCGTTCTCCATATGTTTACAGAGAGAATAGGGTGATGTTTTCACCTCGAAGTCATCGACGAGTCGCTCAAATTCACTACTTCATGATGCTGCTATTGAAGAACCAGGGACATACAAATGGATATTTTCTTCTATACTACTTTAAGTATTTCTTGTGATATTAAGTTTAAGCTTCAATCTCACTTAATTTAGAGCCGAACCTTCGCTTAACCGCGCCGTATCCTTTCCTTCAAAAATCTTTAGCAAATTTCAGCTCTATACAGTGTATTTGATCGACTTCAACTGAAAGAGATATTTCAAGGAAATCCTTGGTTGCTATTGTCAGATACGTATCAAGTGGACACTTTGCCTTGTCAGGCAAAAATCGTCGAGTACAAAGTGCTGATTGTTGTTCCCTGTTGGGTGATGGAAAGTTTCCGGTACAACTCGACTTTGACTGTGACGAAAATTCCAATATACTATACTTCTGGTACGAAGAGTTATGGAAGAAAGGGAGATAATAAATCTGTTGGAAATGTGAATTTACCTTGAATTTACCTTGAATCTTCTGGGGTAGGAAGCCTAAACAAGGCTTTTAAAGACCCCTAACTGTGCGGAGGTGGTGGTCTATATACAATTTAAAAGTGTTGATGGTTGTGGCTCTAATAGCCCGCTCCGGTAAACTGTTCCATATGTCAACAACACGCTGGCCGAAGAAATATTTTCTGGTGTCCAACCGAGATCTGCACTTAAAACAATTTCAAACTGTGTCCTCGAGTTGCAGATGTAGATAGCTTGAAAAATGTTGCAATGTCCACACGCCTGAGAGGTGAGAAAGCGCATACTTGAAATGAGGAAGTGGAGATGATGCGGGCTGTTCAAGTGCGTGAGAAGGTGCAGACTGTGGAAGTTGTATGTAAGACGAGGCTCTCAAAGTTTTGCAGGAATGTCTGGGAGGAGAGTTACGTGAGACTGTTGAACATGTCACGGTGGCGGCTCGTTTGGACCCTCCTGAGAATAAAGAGTATGTGTGTTCCTGGAGAGAGGAAATGGATAATGGGGACCCAGTCCATTTAGAAGATCGCCCTAAATTGATGTGCAGATCCCTCGCCACACTGATTCCTAGAAGAAGATGATCTCTTCTCTCGAGAATCTTCAGATGTGGATACCATATCGCTGTGAATTCACTGAGAAATTCAAGAAAGAAAGAAAAGACCAATGTGCAATGATGGTGTTAGGGTAGAAAGAGTCTTTTTATCACGTGTTTATGAAGTGCCTGAGTCTGGAAAACACGAAAGTAGTATATAGACGGGATTTCGAGTTAATGGCGCCTCACTGCGCATGCGCAGGTAATTGTATGACGTCACTTCCGGTCTGCGTGAATCGGGCGTGACCTGGGTAGGAAACATGATAGAAAGGGATGTACTGACCTGTCTGTGGGGTTTTATAATGGAGTAAGGAAGAAACCTAATTGTGTTTTAGAGACGTAAGCGGGTTTATTTCAAATTTATCGTGCTTTCCACACAACCACACCCATAACCATACGGGTCTAAAACCGAGAAAATGATGAAAAAATATATTTATCCTGCCGTCAGCCTTCTGAATTTTTCAGCGATACACTATAATACCCCAAAGTTGAAGTTTAAAATTGTTTTACACGTCAACTCGCGTTTATTGAAAAATGAGCCCGGTTTGAAGATCGAGAAGAAACACAGTCAGGTCTGAGCGGGAGGCCGTGAGTGTGAAGATTTCGGTGACGTCCGCGCCCTCATACTGGTGCTCTGCGGTTAGACTATAAAAGACGCGCTGTGTGTCGTCTGTACACATTCATTTGAACTACATGATGGCTCACTACGCAACAGCTGAATACATGGATATCGATAGAGTGGACAATAGTACTAACGAGTCGTGGCTTGATGAAATATTACAAGACCTATTCAAAGAAGACGAACAAGAAGAAAAAGAAGAACAGACGGCAGATGGGAGGAAGACTTTGACGACAGTTTCACAACAACAGCGGCAATATCTTCACCATGCAACAGGTGAATTCATCGATATTGAAGAAGAAGAAGAAGAAGGAGAAGAAGAAGAACAGACGGCGGATGGGAGGAAGACTTTGACGACAGTTTCGCAACAACAGCGGCAATATCTTAACGAAGCAACCGGTGAATTCATCGATATCGATGGCGCCACACAAGACGAAGATAAAGAACAAGAAAAAGAAAAAAAAGAGGATAAAGAAAAACAACAAGAAAAAGAAAAAGAACAGACGGCAGTTTCGCAGCAGCGATATCTTGACTACTACTGCGCGGAAATAACAAGAATGCACAGGGACACAACATTGGGGGGGGGGGGTGGTGGTAAAGCAATTATCCTGTGTCAAATGTATTAGTCACTACGCCAAATTCGCCCTATTTCCCTGTGGACACCAAGCGTTATGTGCCTGCTGTATCGCCAAACTTGCACGAGCAGCAGCCCCTACGTCCAGTTGCAAGCCCATCCCGTGTGCATTCGTCACGCTGAGATGTCCCCTATGCGCCAAGAGGAAAGAAGAACTGCTCCAATCGGTGTAATCCTTACACCCTCCTAACGGTCCTTATTAGGACCACCCAATTACACCCGAAAGGAGTGAGGCTTTCTATTAGCACAAAACTAAACATCGGCTCCTACATGCATACACCTAGGTAAATAGGTAAATAACACTTAGTGAATGGGAACTTCCTACTAACAGCACCCAGGTAAAAAAAATAACACCAACACACTATTAGTATGAATGTACGGTAATAATATACTACTCTAATAGATATACCGAGTATACCCGGAAAAAGCCGAGTGTAAAATTTTTTTTTTGTGAAGAGGTGAAGATTGGTCATGGCGGGCTTTTAGAATAGTTTTGGGGTATGAGGTGTGGGAGATTGTCATACATCTTCTATAGTTGGATGTGTATATTTTGTGAGGTGGTGGAGATTGGTAATGATCATAGAATATAGAGGAGAGGAGATTGGCATTCGTAGGGCCTGGTGTTATTTCAATGTGCAACGTTACAAGTCCTCTTTCGGAGGATTGGGTTGGCCCTGGAAAGGGACTTTAGGGTATTTTTTGGGGGGGTGAGGAGGTGGAGATTGGTAATCATAGAGGAGAGAAGATTGACAAATGTATGGCCTACTTTTAATTGAATGTGCCACGTTAGAAGTCCCGTTTCGGAAGACTGGGTGGCCCTGAAAAGGGCCGTACAAATCATTTGATTACCCTGTTTTATTCAGGGGATGGGGTTCTCCTGTCTACCCCATCAAACTCACGGAGAAGTAGCCCCCGGGCTGTTGTTGTTGTTGTTGGGGCTCCGTCTGGTGTTGTTGTTGTTGGGGCTCCGGCTGGTGTTGTTGTTCTTGCCGCTGTTGTTGTTGGGCCCCGGATGGTATTGCTCTCTCCAGGACACCGATATCCACGAATTCGGGTTGGACTGGCTGGAGATCTTGTCTTTGTTGGTCCAATAGATCTTGGAGTGTGTCCAACCAGTCCTCTCCAGTTAACGTCATCGGCGCCCTGGTGATGAGGTGATGAAGATCGCCACACGAGAGCGGTGTAAACTTTACGTTTTCCTGGGCCCACCTCTTCATCTCCGACAGCTAGAAGGTTTTGACGGCTTTCGTCAGCTCTCGCTTCTCCCTCTTCTCGCTCACCATCCTCGCCGAAGACATCTCCTGGTGGTAGACATCTTGGCCACGTGGCTCATTTTCTCGCTGCTTTGTTATACGTCTTCTCCGTCTGAAAAATGTGATTTGAATGCGCTCTCCCCTCGTTTGGGGTACAACAATAGGGTGCAGCCAGGTAGCCACAGAGTCCGGGTAGCCACAGAGTTCGCTTCGGGGTGCAGTAAGTCATGGACGTCGGGGATAATAGCTTTCAGCGCCATCTATAATGGAGGGCGGAGTGTGATATGGGCGCCACCACGCTGTTCTAACCGGGGAAAAAAAGAATCATCTCCTTCACTGCGTATGTAGACACCGACTCCCACGTGCATGGAATCGACTTCGGGCTCTTTCCCCTGTAACAACCGTGTCAATAGAGCCCAGGCTGATAGGGATAAAAATATCTTTACCTCCCGGGGTTGTTCTTCGATGAGCTCCAGGTGATGGTCATTGACGATAAGGTAGACGTCGGAGGTCAGTTGGAACAACGCAAGCTCACCGTCTGCTCCGCACGCTGCCATGGTGGTGAATGACGAACACCGGCTAGGAGGCCTGTGTATATAGAGTAGTACATAGTGCGCTTCCTCAATATGGTGGATTGTCATTGGCTGTTTAAAAGAGAGCGAGCCTCTTTCATTTGTTCTGTTTCCGCCAAATCGATTGGTTGAAATAACTGACGCTGATTGGTCCAATAAGCCGCTGCATGCCTTCTGGGTTAACATTACAATCCTCTTTTTTTGACCAAGCTCCGCTATCCTAGGTTAAATGAAATCCTATAAATATAACATTACACCACCGAATCATGACGGACTTTGACGTAGGTAGAGGGGCAATGGAGAATAAAACTATAACGTGTGCGGGAACGGACTAGGATAGAGATGCACGAAAAAATGAAACTATAACGTGTACGGCTACGGACTAGGGGTTAATTATACGAAGAGAGTATATTAGTCTTGACATTGTAGTAGTATAAAAAGTACATGTCCAGCCCTATTTGCGGTACAGAGGCTAGTCACTATGGTTTCATATGGCGTAGTATAAAAAAGCGCATGTAGAGGAAGCGCACTATGTACTACTCTATATACACAGGCCTCCTAGCCGGTGTTTGTCATTCACCACCATGGCAGCGTGCGGAGCAGACGGTGAGCTTGCCTACCTTATCGTCAAAGACCATCACCTGGAGCTCATCGAAGAACAACCCCGGGCGGTAAAGATATTTTATCAGGCTGGACTCTATTGACACGGTTGTTACAGGGGAAAGAGCCCGAAGTTGATTTCATGCACGTGGGAATCGGTGTCTATATACGCAGTGGTGGAGATGATTCTTTTTTTTCACCGGTTAGAACATCAGCATGGTGGCGCCCATATCACACTCCGCCCTCCATTATGGATGGCGCTGAAAGCTATTATCCCCGACGTCCATGACTTACTGTACCCCGAAGTGAACTTTGTGGCTACCCGGACTCTTACACCTGGCTGCACCCTATTGTTGTACCCCAAACGAGTCGACCTCATCGATAACCCAAAGCCCACGTCTCTCTGTCCCCGGAGGGATGAAACGTGTGTTAAAGGGTACACTGGACGGCGATAGCATTCACCTGTGTCACCAGGTCTACATTTTCCGTGGCTCCTTTTTTCCTCAACTCACCTGTCTGAAAGGAGGACATTTTACTCTGGACCCTGATCTATGGGCGGCCTTGGAAGAAGTAGTCCCCATTGTCGATGAAGTACTATATCTATAGGGTGCACACAGGCTAGGGTGTCAGTGTCTTACCATGAAGCGAACACACAACAGCGCAACCCGTTGGGGCACCCGAAAGGGAAGCCGATGGAGCGCCCAGAAAGACGTCCGGAAGGATACAACGTGGAGTAAGGAAGTTAACAAGGTGTTAACAGATTTGCATTACAGCCCAACCAGTCCAGCCGCTTATAGCGCTGTGGGAGCGCTCGCTCGAGCTGCACATTCCCAAGGCATCAGTCGAGCTGAAGTTCGGGAATGGTTAAAACCCCAAGACACTTATAGCTTACATCGAGCAGCCTGGCGACATTTTCGCCGTAACCGAGTCATCGTAGGAGGTATAGACGCACAATGGCAGGCCGATTTGGTCGATATGAGTCGATTTGCTGCCCACAATGATGGATATCGGTACATGTTGACCTGTATCGATATTTTATCCAAGTACGCGTGGGTGGTACCCATCCGGACCAAAACAGGAAAGAATCTTGTACGGGCGTTCCAGTAGATTTTCAAGACGGGTCGCAAACCGCTCTATTTGCAAACGGATGAAGGTACAGAATTCCTCAACCGACACTTTCAAACCCTTTCTCAAGAAACAGAAGGTGTTTTTTTCATACGTACAACGAGACCAAGCCTGTGTGGTGGAACGGTTCAATCGGACCTTGAAAGGTCGGATGTACAAGTATTTTACAGCCAAAAACACCCGACGGTACATCGATGTGCTACCTCAACTGGTCCGAGGGTACAATCGAGCCCATCATCGCAGTATCCAGCGGGCTCCCCTCGATGTGACGGAAGGCAACGAACATCAAGTGCGCCGTACGCTGTACTCGATAGAACCTAGTCCTATAACTTCACCCCGTTATAAACGTGGAGATGTGGTACGGATCAATAAAGTCAAAGGACGATTTGAGAAAAGTTACTTGCCCAACTGGAGTGACGAGCACTTTGTCATTGTTCGCCATACGCCCCGAAACCCACACGTCTATCAACTGGAAGATCTACAAGGAGAAACACTGAAAGGCACGTTTTACGAGGCAGAATTACAACCGGTGGTAAAAATTCAGAAAGACTACTACACGGTGGAGAAGATTTTGAAAACGGAACGTCGACGTGGCATCCCATATCATTTTGTCAAATGGCAAGGTTGGCCCAATTCGTTTAATTCCTGGGTCTCAGCCCGTGACATGAAACGGCTATAAATTCTACCTCACATCTCCTACACCGTTCAGTCTAGGGTTGTACCATGGATAGTGCACATCTTCCCTTACTGCTGCGGACTCGAAAAGGACAAGTCGGTACTGTCGTGTGTATACTAGCGCTTCTGGGTGCCTTGTTTGGAGGAGTCTTCTACGATTTGGCGTACCTGATATCCTGTTTCAACCTACCATCCACTCGTCCAATATCCGCCCCCAACGTCAAGTGCAATCACCCAACACCACCACCATCTCTCCTACTAATACTACTATGCGGAACATTACCAGGGTACCACCAGGTTTTACAACACCTACCACTACGCGGCCTAGTCCTACTCTCATTCCTACTACTACTACTACTCTGCGGAACATCACCAGGGTACCACCAGTGTACCTGCCTAGTCCTACCCTCAGGAGCGACCCACCAGCATCATCTTCCACCATCACAGCTACCAGGGCAAAACCACGGCAACATAGGACTCCCACGACGACTCTAACGCCTAGAGTGGGTATAGTACCACGTTTACCACGGCAACGGTACCCTCAGGACTACGACCCCCGGTGGGATCCACGACAACGGTGGTGGACCTCTGAACGCTTGGCGTAAATCACCAAATAACCTATGGATCCTCGGTGGCAGCATCCCTTCACGTGTCTCATCGCTGGACCGACCGGGTCGGGAAAAACACACTTCGTTCAACGTCTCATCCAACACGGGTCAGTCCTCATTTCACCTCCCGTGGCTCGCATCCTCTGGTGTTATGGACCTTGGCAGCCTGCGTACGAGGAACTGGCACGCATACCTGGACTCACCTTGGTGGAAGGATTACTCCCAAAGGATACCCCAGAAGGCACTTTGGTGGTGGTAGACGATCTAATGGCCGAAACGGACAGTCGGGTGACGCGTCTCTTTACGAAAGGGAGCCATCATCGTCGGTTGAGCATCTACATCCTCCAGAATCTCTTCAGTAAGAACAAAGAGCAGCGCAACATCAGTTTAAATGCTCAGTATGTGGTGTTGTTCAAAAACCCCAGAGACGCATCACAAATTATGCACCTGGCGAGACAGATGTACCCTAAAAACACGGCCTTTGTGTGGGAAGCCTTTGAAGATGCCACCCAAGGGGCCCACGGCTATCTTCTCATCGACTTGAAACAACGGACACCCTCGGCACTTCGATTGCGGACCCACATTTTTCCGGGGGAGTTCCAGACGGTGCACACGCCCAAATAAATAAAAGAAGAAGACACAACACTCTAGCATTCACTTCCTCATCATGTCTGCGCGGATATAGAAGCACGCGCCGGCGCTCCGGGTGTTACGCAGCGCGACACCGGAGTTGGTCCGCGCCCTGGTGCGCGGGGCGGACCCGACATTGGTACGGTGTTTGTGTGAAGTCGCTCATAATGTGTTAAAAGGGGATGTTCCTCTCAGTCCCCTGCAGAAAGGGAAATTGCAACGGCACAAGACGGGTCTCCGAACGCTGGTGAAGAAGACAGGGAGTTTAAAGAAAAAGAAACAGGTGTTACCGAAAGGTGGATTTCTCGGGGCACTACTCGCTCCATTAGCCGCCTCCGTACTGGGACCATTAGTAGGGTCCATCTTGGGTGGAGCACGCTAACGTCATGGAACATACGAAAAAAATGATGCTGGTGGAACCTCGACTGTTACAAAGCTTGCAATTGCCCTACCCCGTTCCGGCCACGGTGCAACAACTCCAGTCTCTGGATGAAGAGATGAATAGTATACTCCAACGCCGACTACCTGATCACGAGAAAATTCAACTCTACCATCAGACGCTGAACCGCTACAAGACGTTTATGGATTAATAATAAGGGCGTAGCAGTACACCAGCACCACCACCAGCACCAACACCGTCATCATCACCTCAGCTGGAAGATGAAATCTTGAACAGTGTCCCTAAGACATTCAAGATCATTGTTGGACCGGGTGAAACAGAATCCTGATATGGGTTGCAGCGACCAGGGAGAACTGCTTATTCGAAACCGAGTGGTGCCGGGGTCTCATATCACCGATTTGATCAACGACACGGTGCGCTCTCGCAAACACTAATCCATCGGCCTGGGAAGCCTTTGCTCAGGCGTTGTAAGACACACACGTCCATCAAGAATTGGTGGGGAATCCTCAAAGTTGGCAGTGGATGCAGCGAACCAAGCAATCGCCGAGTGGCCCACTACCTTCCTGGGAAGCCGAGTGGGAACTGGAGTCACCCCCCAAAACACCACAACGACGAACACCTACTTCTTCACCCCTTTTACCACGCCAACCCCTGGAACTACGTACATCAAGATCTATGACACGTAGCAAGTCACACAACGCCGAGTTCAACCGCCTAAGGCCTGGGAGCCCTATTAAAGCCGGGAGCGGAAGCAAGAAAGCTCAGTCGTCATGTTTTACCTCACGTTGCCCAGTAAAAGTTCGCTCGATGTGTTTCCTGGCAACACCTTGGCCAAGTACTTGACCCAGTTGCCGCTACCGTTGCATTTACCTGGAAGCTGGGAATGTGGACTCGTGGATATCCAATATCCTTACTCGTGGTACAACGTGCGAGACAAGGAAGTGTGGTACGACCCGAAGGCCAATACGATTCCCCAAAGGAGTTCCTGGGTGGACTGAAAAAACTGATGCATTATATGTCTCTACGGGAGGTCACGAATACTTCAAAACCCATCAAAACCTTTCCCTTCATCAATCATGTGGACTTCGATTACAACGCACACAACGACAAGGCCTGTTTCACTCTCAGTCCCAACGTGGGTGTGGAAATCAGTCCTGCCTTAGAGCAAATGCTGGGTTTCGTTCTACGGACGTTCGCTGGTCCCACCGCCCACAAAGGCCACATCACGATGGATATGAAGGTGGGTATGTACGGACAACCAAATTGTCGGCGATGTCAACACACCTCTGTTACGGGTGGTCCCCATTAAAAAGGGGTATGGAGATCAAGTCACGCACAGTTTCAACCACGTACTCTACCTACCCGTACGACACTCCGATATCAACACGATCACGGTGGATATAAGAGATGACACGGAACGCCCGGTCGCATTCGAACGAGGGAAGGTGGCGCTGACACTTCATTTCCGACAAGCACGTTCTCCCCACTTCGTATAATGTACGTGCCTTACCAGTGCCATACGGTCAGCTATGCCGACTATTACAAGAAACAAACGGGAGGTAGCCTTCCAGTGTTTAGCGGTGCACGCATGCAACGAGGTCAAGGGTTGGGAAACATACTCGGGAGCATCGTCAAAACGTGTTTGCCCTTGTTGTCACGTGGAGTAAAAGCAGTGGGCGAACTAGCGGTACGCAGTGGACTGCAAGTGGCCGGTGATGTCTTGAGTGGTGCGACACCCCGACAAGCTTTGAAACGGCGGGCCAAAGAAGCAGGCAGCGACTTGGTCGCCAAAGCTCTTAAAAGACAACCCCCGTCACAGGGTAGAGTCATTCGACGACCAACACACCGACGAGGCACACGCCAGAAGAAGAAGAGAGACATCTTGGCATAATGGCATCCATCCACTCCGAGTCGTGTCCGTCTACCAACAGTGAATTGGATTTGTGGACTATTCCACCCACACAGACCAGCGTTGGGTGGAACATCGGCCCCTGGCTAGCCTGACGGGAACGGGACCGCTGGAATTTACCATTGAAAACAAAGATACGGCCTACCTGGATTTAACCCACACGTACCTTTACGTGAAAGCCAAAGCGGTGAAAGGAGACGGGACGGACATCGAGGACGAAGCCGTCGTAGCCCCAGTGAATCTATGGCTGCACTCGATGTTCCAACAGGTGGATATAAGTCTGAACGATAAACTCATCAGTACGTCCACCAATACGTACCCGTACCGTGCCTACATCGAAACGTTATTGTCGTACGGAGAAGATGCCAAAAAATCACACTTGTCGGCCTCACTGTACTACAGGGATTCGCCCGGTGAAATGGATACCACCACCGTTGCAAATAATGGGGTCATCCAACGCAGAAGGTTTACAGGCGGTAGCAGGTCCGTCGATATGATGGGTCGACTGCACGCCGACCTGTTCCCGCAAGATCGGTACCTGATGAACAGTGTATCCATCAAGATCAAGCTGATACGTTCCCCACCATCCTTCGCCTTGATGGCCGGCGGAGATGCGCCCAATTACAAGATCGTCATAGAAGAAGCAGCCCTGTTTGTGCGTATCGTGGATTTGCAACAGGGCGTGTTGGTGAGTCACATGGAAGCCTTATCGAAAAAACCAGCCCTGTACCCCATCCGATGCGTACAGACCAAGGTGTTCTCCGTGCCGGCAGGTACGATGATGGCCAATAGAGAAAATTTATTTCTAGGGGATCTACCTAAACGTCTTACACTGGCATGTGTCACCAACACCAGTTTCAATGGACAGTGGGGTGAGAATCCGTTCCACTTTCAACATTTCAACATCAACTTTGTGGCACTGCCATCAAATTCCAGCCCGGTCGTTACAACCGGATTTTGGTCACCAGCAATATGCGCGGAGCTACCTGAACCTGTTTACAGCCACAGGACAAGACAATCAGGACGAAGGAAATACCATCACTCGCCGCGGGTACACCTTGTTCGCTTTCGACCTCACCTCCACCTTGGAACACGATCATCAGCTGGCCTTGCTCAAGAAAGGAAACTTACGGTTGGAACTGCGTTTCTTCGTAGCTCTACCCCATACCATTAACGTGATTTGCTACGCCGAGTTTGATAACGTTATCACAGTGGATCAGCAAAGAAACGTCCTGTGTGACTACGCTAGCTAGAGTCATGGATACAGAGCAGCTCATCACCGTACTCCAGTGGTATCCCCGGGTATCCTTTCGAGGTGTGTTTCCACGCAATGTCTTTCCCACCACCCCATCCACCCCGGCGGCCTACATCCTGAATACAGACCCTACTCGTCCGGGTGAACATTGGGTGACTGTATACGTGGACGCCCTGGGCCAAGGAGAATACTTTGATTCCTACGGACTTGCACCCCTGCATCCCGATTTGACCCAGGTCATGGACGAATCTACTACAGTGTGGCGCTGGAATACTTAAAGATTACAAGGACCCTTGAGTAGTGTTTGCGGATAGTACTGTGTGTTTTATCTCACTCACCGGAGTAGAGGACATTCCATGCAAACGATTGTACAGATGTTTGATGATTATTCTCAGGCCGAAGACCGTGATGTCTTAGTGTACGACTGGGCTGCCTCTCGTTTTAATGTTCATGCCTCATTTCTCTGGTTGTCTTAATTTATTCAATGCACCGCGCGGTGTTCTTATTGTTGTTATGACGTTGTTGTTCTGACGTTCATTGATGTTCAATAAAAAAATTCATGAAAACACAAGTGACGTTTTGACTTTTTTATTCAGGTGAACAAGAATGTATAGAATATGTACATGTACAAAGAATACAGTGCGTGTGTAAAACTGTCAGGAGTAGGATTCGGACCCACGACCTGCATTGCGCAGACCAGCACTTAGGACTGGCGCCTTAGACCACTCGGCCATCCTGACTTTTACAGTTATCGTGTACGCTATTTTTACAGTTATAGTTTTAACTCGTTGTATCATGAGAAGTATATATAATGTCATAGTTTCACAAGTCCAGGTAAGTGGTACTGACGCCATCGGGAAGGACTTTCCGCTTGGGGTAAAAGAAAGTGAAGGCATCCCGTTGCTGAATGTACGTCCGCATCTGGTGGTCGACGACCCGAAATCCTCTGTTAGTGCCACTCGCACTGGGCTGGTTTTGCAGCACGTCCAGGTAGAGGGCTTTGTTGATGGTAGGGTCGCGCCGGTTCACCCATTTGCAGCTAAACTTGTTGTTTTCCTCTCCACCGTAACAGTAATACGTCTTGGAGGAGAGGGCAATCATGGCATCTCCACTCCACTCTAACTTGAAGAGGCCCGGCGTCCGTTTGTCGTACTGGTAATGGTATTTTCTCGGTAGCCACTGGTCCCGTTCCGCCTCATACTGTGCAAGTAGCTCGGGTTTGACAAGGGACTCCCAATCCGGATTAGACACGGCCATGTAAGCAGAGTCTGTATCCATCTCCATGAGTTGCCAGTCTGATGAATTGAAATACACACCCATGAAATCATATACAAACTGGAGCATCCTCAGCTTGGCCACCTGGTATACCATATATCCAATTTGGAGCGGTAGGTTGTAACGAATGACCCTTTTGGCTGAACTGACTTCATACGTATCGTCATCGATGACCTCGACGGACCGAAACAGGGGAGAATTGACCTTTTTGCGGGCTTGTTTGGTGTACAGATATTGACGTTGACGTGCTTGTCTTGGTTAGTCACCGTTTTGCCATAATAGCCATTGTCCGTCAATTTCCAGGATTCGCCGATAATGGCCTTACTGGGATCTTGATCGCCTTGACGACGGGCTGACGTGACGGTGTTGGCATGTCCCGCAAAACAGGCGTTCGGTACGTACTGTAGGACTTGGTACACGCGCGTCACTTCGAGGCCGTGGCTCATGTACCACTGTAGTAGCGGGGTGCCCAGCAAGATTTTCTCTCCCCACATACTGCCAATCAACATCCGACGAGGTTGTTGAAGTACTTCATGTTTCTTAGCATAGGCGCCCATGGTGTCTCCAATGTCATCCCGACCCACCAGTGTGTTTTTAACGATGGGTGGGCACTGGGCGAAGAGTGGCTTGAGAGTGTCGGGAACATGCAGGTCGCATTCCACAAAGCCGTAGAGGTCTCCGGAACGAACGGCGTGGAGACTCTGTGGCAGAGTCAGGAGTCGCCGGCGACTGAGAGGGTACTCGCGCGCTTGAAGGAAGCGGCGTAAATGTGGGAGGGGCTGGCACATGGTGTGAAATTCACACTCCCACATTTCGATGAGGTGGTATCCCATCTCTTTGATGTAACCGCCGTTCTCCTGAACTTCTTCCCGTAATTCTTTTGCCGATTTCCCACGTCGTTCGTTGAAGCGTCCAGCGCTGAAATGGCATTCGTGGCCGTGCCAATAGCAGCCGTAAAATTGAAATACGGTGGGTGTTCTACCCACAAGGGCAAACCCATCGACGGGGAGTCGACGATCTCCTATCCGCTTCTCTGTGGCGTTGGTTTGATGGCGTATAGAAATTCCCCGTCGATAGGCTTCCCAGTCCAACCACTGGTCGGCGAGATGTTTGTACGGTGGGCGTTGAGGTCTGAAATGCTGACCTTCCGCCAACCAGCGCGTATAATGACCACTGGGCATGGGCTGGGCGAGAGACCACAGATACAGGGCATTGACATCGAATCCAATGATTTTGGCACAGGATTTTCCACTTGGAAGGGTGGTGACGTCTTTCTCGTGGTAGCGATGAAAAATAAGGCTGGGCCCACCGACGATGTTCTGTTTTAAACAATCGTACATGTCCTCGTCTTTTTGTTGTATCAGCGAGAAGTAGGTGGGACAATCTTGAAAGAGATGGCGTAGGGCCAGTCCAGGTAAACTCAAGCACTCCTTGAATATGTCGACGTGCATTTGATCCCGAAAGAGTTGGGCCATTTTCTCGGTCGCTTCGAGGAAAGGGACCACATCTAAGTTGTTATACCACACCAAGAAATCTCGCAAGGTCTGCATGTGTTGGTCGTTCCATACCTGCTGTAGTTCCCGGTACGTGTCTTCCGAACATTCCACCTGCTCCATATCGTCGAAGAACGCGTCCCGGGGTGGCAACTGTGTTTCCTCCAAGCGGTCGAGCGTCGATATAGACGTGTAAGGGAACCTCCCTTTGGTTTGTGCACAGTCATAGGCCTTCACCCACTGATCATAGCTATAATTTGGAGTTAAGTATTTGCGTACATCCAGGAAATGGAGTGAAGTGGTGATGAGGGCCATATGATTATTGATCTTTTTGATGACGGACTTCATGGTATTGGACTGGGCCAAGTAAGGGTAGAGAAATTCCTTCACCATGTTCAGATCGTATCGTCCCGAATTGAAGCCGAGGACGGGTAACTGGTCTAGATATTGTAGGAAGCGGGCTTTCAATTTCTCCGCATACGGCTTAGGTACATCCTGCGGCTGAATGTTATCTGGCTCCGGCTCCGGCCCCGACTCCGACTCCGTCTCCGACACTTCATCGTCGCTGAAGGACACACCGGGTATAGGAATCCGGTCGTCCAGTTGGTGCAGTACGTCTTGGAACTTGGACACCAACAATTCCGTACTGGCCGCACTGACTTCCTCTAAATATACCATCATGCGGGTAATCAACTCATGGAGGTCCCCCGACGACACGAAACAGACGGGCGCAGCGTCATAGCCGGGCACGTTGGTGGAAATGCTGACACTCAGGGGAATATGGCGCTGCGTCCACTGCGTTTTCGCTGAGAAAATGTCCATGGGTTCCAAAATGGCCTCGAAATCGTAACACGCCCGGTAGGGAAAATAACGGTCCTCTAGTGGTATGACAATCCCTTCATCAGCCAGTTCTTCGAAGATGGTAGGCGTATTATGGTACACGCCGCCAGGAAATTTTCGCTTCACAGTATTGTCACAAATCTTCTCGTGGGAGTGTAGATGGCTGGACTGTTTGAACACCCGATGGCATTGGGCACAACTGTAGGATTGCGCGTACAGCTTCATATCGTAGATCAGGGGAAAATGACTCACCCCGCCGTGGTCGAACACATTGACTTTCATCGTAGAGGCATACCGTTCTGTTGAGCGATGAACCAATTAAGTCACAAATATGTCATCCTCCTTCGGTTGTAAACGGTATACAAAGATATTGACGTGGAACAGCGATTCCACGACATCCAAATACTTAAAGGGGACTCCCCGGAACCGTCGCGGGTCTATGTCTTGCGCCTCTAGATACTCTTCCCAATAGCCATCTGGCACTGTATCACAAGCCTTGGGATCACACTGGTCCAAATGAACCGCCAAACACCGAAACAGACATTTCCGGTCTTTGTAGGGACCTTTTACGCCTCCCGTTAACACATACAGTCCTTTTCGACAGAGCAGCCAAGGGGGAAGAATAACATGAGCACCGATGGGATGATGTCTCAATTTGATGACAAGAAATGTGACGTTCGTGACCATTTCCACAATCCATTTGGTGTTAGGACGTTGCAAACGCGCCCATTCCAATGGATCCAACGTAGTGAGTTGCTCGATGAGTGGCTCTAGAGAAATAGCATCCGTCACCGTGAAGGGCTGGTCAAACACATAGGTATTATTACTGGGATAAAAATACCGTAACTGGTCCGTCTCTTTGTGCCGTAAAATGTACCCAAATGTCATATTCAATTTGAACGCTGTAAAATGCTCTCAGCATAGGTAGGAAGATGCGTGAGGTCCTGCAACCGGAAATTATACAAGTCCAATAGACGACGGTGACGGCGAAAACAATGGCGTATGGTGTTCCAGTGACGTCGATAGATATCACTCACACGTTCGTCTTCGGGCAAGGCATCAGCCGGAGGCGCTCTTGGATCCCCTGGAAAATCTTCTCCATGTCTCATGGTATATAGCTCCAGTGAGGCAGGCTCAGGCTGGTGAGGCTCAGGCAAGTAGCTCATGTCGTCAGATAGGCTCAGGCTGGTCAGGCAGGCTCAGGCTGGTGAGGTCAAGCAGGCCAATGAATGCAGCAATGCCCTAAAATTCCACTTTTATACACCTACATAGAAGTACCCGGATGTAGGCGCGGACGTCAAGTGCCCGGATGAAAGACACGGACGTCAGCGAAAAAAAACCCACTTACAGCTCAACACATGCAGTCGCCTTCTCAAGAACCTCATACATACCCGGATGCAGGCGCGGACGGCAAGTGTCCGGATGAAAGACACGGACGTCAGCGAAAAAACCCCACATACACCTCGCTACATGCAGTCGCCTCATCAAGAACCTCATACATACCCGGATGCAGGCGCGGACGTCAAGTGCCCGGATGAAGACACGGACGTCAGCGAAATTCTGGGGGAAAACCCCACAGACAGGTCAGTACATGCATTCCTATCATGTTCCCTACCCAGGTCACGCCCGATTCACGCAGACTGGAAGTGACGTCATACAATTACCTGCGCATGCGCAGTGAGGCGCCATTAACTCGAAATCCCGTCTATATACTACTCATGAAATACTTATTTGGGACTTTGAAGTCGAGTTTGCCGTCCCCTTTGCTAAGTATATGGACATGGTGTTTGCATGGGGTCAATCCATTTGTGGACTTCGGAACCTCCATCAATGGACCCTGTGGGAACTAATAGTTTGCATAGGAAATTGTTTGTCGAGTTAAGAGTGGATTTACAGATAAACGACAACAGCAAGAAATTGTCAATGTTTTGGTTCTCATCGTTCTCCATATGTTTACAGAGAGAATAGGGTGATGTTTTCACATCGAAATCATCTATGAGTCGCTGAAATTCACTACTTTATGGTGCTGCTATTTAAGAACCAGGGACATACAAATGGATATTTTACTCTAAACCACCGCGCCGTATCTTTCCTTTAAAAATCTTTAGCAAATTTCAGTTCTATGCAGTATATTTGATCGACTTCAACTGGAAGAGATATTTCAACGAAATCCTTGGCCGCTAAATTTGTGTATGCTCTGCTTATTAAGAGAAACCTTTAAAGCCATTTGCGTACACTTCGCTATCTTACCGCGTAGGACGCAATACTCGTCCCAGAGATGACCCAGATGGTTACAGGTTTCTTTAAAGCTAGATCGTTACGAAATACATTAACCCTTTCTTTCCCAACGTTGCCATTCGGCAACGTCGTGTATTTACGTCACCTCATCTCAAACCAATGGTCGTTTGGCAACGATGGGCTGAAGCGGTAATCGAGAGCAGTGCACCTATTGATATATGACTGAGTTTCCACATAGGTCAACTTTTATGCCGTCACATGACACCCTGCATGCAACATGGTCACCCTCTGAAGCAAGAATTCCGCTCCCACACGATGTAAGTTTATGAACAAATTTCACCCATAAACTTGCTGCATCTAGAATTTGTTTTGTGTCAGTAAGATTATTTAACACATGGGCTTTGGCATGCCATAAGAGTTATTTCTTTCCATCTTGTCAGATTACACAGTAAGCATGCGCAATTCTTTACGTTGCCATTTGGCAACACCGGGTCTGTATGAGTCTGTTTTGTTCGAAATTCCAATACATGTGTTTGTTTGTACACGTGAGCGTGTCGTGGCCGAAGTAGTTAGAGTGTTTGACTCTGACTCGGAGTGCTACAGCTGGCGTGGGTTCGCCGCCTCGCCAGTGACCGCTTACATATATACTCGCCTATTCACAAGGCGCTGGACTGATTCGGTGTCCAGGGTAATATGGACTGATGGTGGAACTAGTTGCTACGCTAGACCTTCGCCAGCGGAGGCACTTGGGGAATAAAGTACCTGGGTGTCTTTCAGTGACCGCTATATAAATCCACTCACAGTAGTACATCGCATACACCGCTAGGAAGCTCACATGGTTAGACTATCACAGCACTTTCAGGATAGTAGTTCGTCCAATTGTAGAATTGTATAAATGTTCACTTCACAGCACGATAGTTGAGCTATAAATGTGAATATGTACTCCTACGGAGGTGCTCCTATATAGAGGAGGGATTTACCTACTGAACTGAACTGAACTGATGGCTGAATCATATATATTTTCGCTATCACAAAGGCTAGAGGGCTGAAACTTAACACACTATATCTTCGGGTCAAGCTCTACAAGAATATGCAAAAAGAAATCAAAGATGGCCGCAATGATGACGTCACAGTGACGTCATTTTCAAAAAGAGCATTTTTGGACGATTTTTCGGCCAGAATTTTCGAAGTTTTCATTTTTGGTTTTTCCTCCAAAAAACTGGATGATAAATTAGTAAATAATAATCTGATATGAAATAAAATATGTTTTACTTACTTTTCCATGCAGAAAAGCAAAACAATTGAAGAAATCTGACGAAAACATCACTTTTCTGGTACACCACATGGCCGCCATTTTGAATGTATCCATGATCCTCCAATCGTGGGGTCATGTAAATAGGCCCGAAATGACCCTAGTATTATAATTCACAAAGTCACGGAGTTTCAGCTCTCAATTTTTTGTCGTTCCGGAGAAAGGAGCAAAAAGCCAACAGGGGAGGGGGCGGAAAATGCCCCCTCACCCCAGGCCAGGTAGGGTTAACGTCCATTCATGAGGACAGTTGTTTTGACCATCATTCCCGGCGCCGATTATATTTTTGCGTGTCTGTACAAATTCCAACAAGATGTCAGTTCATAATTCGACTGAATCGAGAAATTGCCCATACATTTGTCAGTCCGTATAAGTAACTGAAATATTGGTTGATTGGAACATTCGTACATGTACGAATAAATGAATCTACCTTTGTATGTTTAAAAAATAGCATTTTTATGTTTGAACTGGTGATTTTTGTTATTATTTGAATTAAAACAGCAATAATTACCCCCCAATAACTTGATAAAGGGATGAGTGTGACATATTCAACAAAATATCAAGCTATACGGTTTTATCTTCCCAATGTTGCCAAATGGCAACAATTCCCAGTTGCCATGGCAACAGATATATCGAATAAATAAAACCAAAAATAGTTTCTATGCTCCAAACCTATCAAATATCCGGAATATTAGATTTTTCCTACATCTGAATCTGGGTCCGGAAAAGAAAGGGTTAAATAAATTATTATTCAGGCCAGCTGCGTTTTGTTTGAATAACAAATACATGCATGTTATCGGTACTATTTGGAGTAAGACAGTGGCTTTGAAAATGGTATGTGTTGTAAGACCTAATACATCGATGGAATAGGACAAAATTAACTTTGAAGTGTTGGATTCGAGCGTGGGTATTGGGGGCCCTTCACAACCATTGTCGTTCAAGGGAGAGAACTCCGTGCACCTGTCATATTTTCTTTGTTGCAAGGGGCGCTGCTGTTGACATCTAGGAAGAAGAACCAAAAACGACTAAGGATGCTGGCACAGAATTCTGTTTTGGTTGTTGGGCGTTGGTGTTTTCATTAAATATGTGAAGCGATCAGATGATGTTATAGCCTGACAACATGTGTATTTATTCTAATACAACAGGACTAACTATATGTCCGTATATTCTGTCTCTACCAACGTGATGTCTGTCATCAGTTTTGGCCTCCTACTCACTTTTTCAGCAGCAACATTTGGTAAGAACCACCACCATTGTTTTGATATGTGATCATTAAATTTATACAGAGAGTTACATATAAGGCCGTCCACACTTGATTCCTTGTTTCCCGTCAGCCGTCATTTTTTACCAATCTCGGTAAACTCAGATCATCTGAATTCAGCGCTATAATATATATTCCCATGCGAATTTGACACTACATTTGTTAGCCAAACAGGTGTTTAGCTTGGTGAAACGGCCCAAGTAAACCTTGCTGCTCCAAAACAACCCATGATGCAATGCATAATATTGACAGCCCTTCTCAGATGTTTACATCAGAAACTGGCAGTGACCAATGACATGCATGGAAGTTTGTTATGGGGCAGCAAGGTTGACTTCATCTTCGCATATCCAAGCTGAACACTAGGCCTACACGTGTTGCCTTGGCTGAACATAACACAATACAATACAATACAATATGTTTATTGCACGACTCGTAAAATGGTACAAGTATGGCAAACAAAACAATATAATTACTATGGTACTTTAGCAACGTAGTAATTATTAGTTAGTATGGTTTGAACCAACAGTGTGGGTTAGTAGTAATTCTAGGACATAACATAGAAGTTGCCAGTGTGTTGATGTATAAACTCTAATTAAGAAGTGTCCAGCCGGTTTTTTGATGGAGGGTTAAGGTTGAGCCGTGACTGGTACATTTGGTGTACCAGTCTTCCTATTTTTGAAGCATTGTCTCTGTGGGGATTTAGTATAGATTTAACTTTTATAATTTCCGGATGGGGTGGGAGCCGGTTACTGTGGATAATTTGGTTTATATAATCTCTGTGTTTGTTATGTCGAGGACAGTATAGCAAGAAGTGTACTTCATCTTCTACTACATTTTGGGTACAGTAGCGACAGATCCGGTCACATCTTGGGGTGTTTTTATACCTACCGGTCTCTATTTCGAGTTTGTGACAGCTGATTCGTAGTTTTGTTATTGTTCGTCTATGATCCGGGTTTTGTATATTTTCTAGGTAATCCTGCAATTTGTATTCTTCATATATGGTTGAGAGGAGAGTCAGTTTACCAGATTGGGTGTGCTCTTGAACTTTTTGGAGGAAATAGTTTTTGTAGTCTTGCTCCAGCTGCAATTTTATTTGATTGTAGTACCTATTCTTCTGAAACTTAGTCATGTTTTTTATATCACCAGTTGCCAAGTTCGCCGCATTCTTGAACTTGGCAACTGTTGTTTTCCAGTTCTGGTTACCAGAGGCATAAGCATCTTTAAGAAGTTTATTTTGTGTGTTTTGGAGTCGGTCGTCGTATTTCAGAGTAGCCATGAGGATGTCGAAGTGAAGGGGAAAAAGTCCAAGTTCTGCTCGGCATGCAAGGGAATGTGCCCGACGAGAAGTTCCGAGGGCCATTTTACAAAATTTTAGTTGAATTTGTTCTGAATGTGTTTTATTTAGTTTTTCAATGCTAATCCAGAAATTTTGTGTGTTCTTGAGCAGTTTTTCCTCTAATCCCCATATTTCACAGTTATATAATAGAATAGGCTTAATTAAGGTCTGGAAGAGTTTAACTTGGATGTTTATTGGGAGTTCACTATTATTAGATACTTTCCGTATTTTATATAATGCCTTCTGAGCTCTTTGCTTCAAGTCAAGTGCAGTGTCTATGAACTGGCCTTTGTCGTTCAAAGTAGTCCCCAGGTATCGGTAGGATTGAACTATTTGTAGTGTTGTATCACCTATATGAAAAACAGGAGATGAGTTCTTCTTCCGTTTTCGCTGTTGTAGAATCATTACTTTAGTTTTATCAGTATTTACGTTGAGATGCCAGGTGCTACAGTACAGTTTTAGTTGATTGAGGCTATTTTGCAAACCACCCTCAGATTTCGACATTATTACCAAATCATCTGCATACATTAGGTGTGATATAGCCTCTTTATGTAATAAGGGCGAGTCATTTTCGGTGTGGTTGAACTGGAGGTCATGAACGAATACGTTAAAGAGGGTAGGACTGAGGTTGTCTCCCTGGCGGACTCCCACCAAGCTTTCTAACTTAGGCGAGAGCGAGTTGTTTTGCTTAACTTAAGTACTGTTTTTGTATGCATGTCTTTAATGAGTTTGTAGAATTTTCCACTATCTCCTATTCGAAGGAGCTTCAAGAACAAACCGTCATGCCAAACCGAGTCAAATGCTTGCTTAAAGTCGACAAAACAGAAGAATAATTTTTTCTTTTTCTTAACATAATTATCTATAAGCGTAGAAATAATGTAAAGATTGTCTGTTGTTCGACGATCTGGACGGAAGCCAGCTTGTTCTTCTGGAAGGATGTTACTTTCTTCCAGGAAGTTTGAGAGCCTGTTATTAAGGAGTTTAATGAAAAGTTTGCCGAGACTGTTCAGGATAGTGATTCCCCTATAATTTGATACCTCTCCTTTGGCGCCCTTTTTATGAACTGGAACTATGTAGCCCTGGGCCCACATCGATGGGAAAATTCCACATTATTTGATCAGAATACAGGTTTGGTGATGTCATAGCTCTATAAATATTACATGGTCCATATTAGGAGGAGTGCAATGTATGATCTCTTTAGAATTCAAATTTGATTAGCTATTTGAAAGAAACTAACATCAATACATTATACAACCACCACTTGCCATATTTGGAAATCGCACCAGCAGACATCAAAGAAAATCCTCACTGCACGGTGTTGGTACGCTCCTATCGTGATTGGCTATGCGACATCACGTGCATTTCCCTTTTGAACAATTTACTCTATTCAATAGTTCAAGGTAAATGACGGAACGTGTAGTATTTAACTTGAAATGTGAAGATGGGTTGACTTGGGCCAGTGAAACAATATCAAATCATGCCCACACACAGTAGCACGTCTACTAATATATAAATATTATCGGGAAACTATCCAAATATGGCACCGTTTCCAGACAGTGTGTGTGGTTTACAAGCCATAAAGCTGAGAGAGTTTACTCCCGCCGAAAAGTCTGGCTTTGTTAGGGGAGATTGTGCAGTGCGAAGGTGTTAATCTCTGTGAACTGAACGTCAATCATTGTCAAAAAAGGCAAGTCCAAAATTGTCGTGATGGGCTTATTATGAGATCTCGTAGAATATCGGCGAACACTTCGCATGAAGTTTTCAGAACGTTACGTCTAGATGGTATTCCTCTGATTTACCATCTAGGTTTACCTAGATTGGTCGTTTTACCTACCGCCAGTTTGATTGTCTTTTTTTTGTTTTTTTTCATTTTCATTCATTTTCATTATTTGCAGTTTTCCAACTTTAAAACACTTTCCAAGCACAATTTCACTTTTTGGACATGTTGAAATCAGTAAAATGTTCAACAACCTCAAAGAGACACATCAAATCTGACGATGAAAATGGAAATGTTGATGAAAATAATATGCTCCAGTGGAAAATCCCGTCAGGGGAGGCAATTCATTTGTTTAAAGTACAATCCCAAACATTGCCGTCGAATGATGTCGGCTCGAATTTATTTTAAATAATGAATAATAAAAATTAGGATGCTGCCCACATCACTTTTGAAAAACGGACGAATGGGAAAAAAAAAATCAATTGTCATTTAGCCTAATCTAATGTGTTATTATAGTTTGGGATACATTACACGTTACTGTCATCAGTTGGTCAGGGTCAAAATCCAGAGGGTCCATTATCATCATGTTGAAACAAATCTTGATCGAGTTATAGTGTCCTATTCTTCAGTGCGAGCATATCGATCTGTAGCTCATTTTGGCGGTGTTCCACTTCTGTGAGTCTTTGACTGTTAACATGTATTTAAATAGACCAGATTGACAAATGTAAAACTCAACCCTTATTAATATTTTAGTACCAGTATATATATAATACAGTGTGTGCAACAGTTTTGCATCATCTGCAATTGTGGATCACTACATCACTTAGCGAATGATTTGTCCATAATTAATCTTTTACATAGGTTTCTTTGGGGTTCACATGAAATGTCTATTTCTTCAGAAGTGAACGAACAAAAAAAAATCATTTCATCCTCGTTAACTCTCCCAGTAGACCGCTATATGCGAATGCTGTGGCCAGTTTGAAAACATAACTTTCTGTTCAGTGAGATCTGTAGACCAGAGTTGTGTGTGATATTAGGATTTATTGCCACTTTATGAGTTGCCTGAGTATCCGCTGGAAGATTTTAACATTTGAACTAACAGAACTGCCACCAGGGTTGATAGAGTTTCGGCAGTAAATGCGATAGTTGCGGATCACACACATCTGCACAGACGAAACAGAGCGTGCGAATCAACCGAGATGCTGATCATTTTTCTGAGCGGGTCTTGTGTAATATTGAACTTTATATAGTGCTGAAAATGATGGAATTCCAAGATGAATACAACCTATTTTGACTCGCTTAACATTCTTACACAGAGAGGTTATGTTGAGACCTGGAATAAATTACTTTTGTAGTACTGAAACACAGCACCAAATGGTGTGATCGGAAACTGTCAAAATTGATCCATAACTGTCAGATGTGGTCCACTAAGGACACGCTAGATTTTGAAAAACTCTAAGGCGCAATCCTTTTTACATGGCGTACTGATGAAAAATGAGACCATGTGGGCATGAAATCTCTCTGCAGAACCAGAGTTATAACACTATGTAAAAAGTGATCCCAAAATGGATGAAAAGCAAGGCCTGATAGGCTGGTTTCAAAATGGTGCTTCGGAGGGGTGAGATTTGATTTATCATCAAGGCAGACCTCGCTCAATGAGCGCACTGCTAGGTGTGGGTCTGGGTATACCCCCCCTCCCCCCACAATCATGCCAATTTATGCTATTAAATGGGGCTACTTGTGTTTTGACAGTACATGTATGTTGTTTATTTGTAATAATATTTACACTTGTACATGAACATAGAAAGTTGTAAGATCCGAAAATCAATCCCTGACTCGCAGCCTTTGGACTACATGTATGAGCGTGTCTATTTTTCAAAAATAGATGTGAAACAGTACTAGTCCGTACAACCTTCATTTATTCTGTCTTTATTAGATTTATATAGATGTCCATCCTAGAAAATTAAAATGAGATATTTTTATGACCGAGATGTGAACATTTGCTCAGGCGAAACTCTGTCGGTCAAGCAATTGAGTTCAAAATGCAATTTATATTGTTGTATTTTAGAAGCCAACAAAAAAATACTCACCTCGGCCCTTATTTTACAGAGTTATGCCCCTTTTTGGGCACAGTTATCTCTGATTTTGTGATATATGCTTGAATGTAAAATTATGAGAAAACTTTTTTATCCAGTTGTAGTCTAGATGCCCACAAAAAAATTTGTTGTCTCGGCTCATATTTTATGGAGTTATGCCCCTTTTGGATGTAATAATCTCCGATTTTATGATCTGTAGTTGAATGTACATGTTATATCTGCAGATCCGTGTTTGTTACAGCTGGCTAAATTTTGGAAACTTATTTATCTAGTTGTATTCTAGAAGTGTACAAAAAAATCATCATCTCAGCCCTTACTTTATGGAATTATGCCTTTTTTCTGGTTTTATAATCTTGGATATGCTTGAATGTTCCAGTTATACCAAATTTTGGAAACTTATTTATCTACTTGTATTCTACAAATTCTTTATCTCGGCCCTTAAAATACAGAGTTATGAGATAATGACCCTTTTTTGTGTATTAATCTAGATATGATTTTGTGATATGTTTTTTTGTCCTTTCTCATTATTATTACTTCATCAGTGGAGAGTTCATTACGAATATTGAAAGCTACAATCCCTAGTCACAAGTTTGTTACTTCTCTGTGTGTAGGAGGCCTTTACGAGAGTGATGTATATTGGCACCCACCCTTAGAGCTGGTTGAGTACAAGTCATACCGCAGTGTCCGCCTTCTCGAGTATGTCATACCGGTGGAGGCGGCGGAGGCATGGTGGGACTTTCAGGCCATGTCCCTTATCAAGAACTGTCATGTTAGAGATGTTATTATGTAAGTATTCAATATTGTATACTGTTTACTTGCTGATATTCCTTTGCACTTTCAGTCCAGTTTTCGAGGACTATATGTTGTAACAATAAAGTGTTCAATCCAGATACAGTATTTCAATATCGATATACAATCGTATTTGATCTCTTAAAACGTGTAATCATTGGCTGATAACCATGGTTTAATTGCAGTTCTGTGTTCAAGATGAAGTGAATCCTCATGAGATATTATAAATGTGAGAATTGATAAAAACCTGCCAGATACCAGGATCAAACCAGTGGTATTATTGTTTCAATTCCCCAATGTACTTGTAGCCATGCTAGTAACGTACAACTATCTTATCATGCTATAGATATAATATGATTATGTCATATTAGTAAAAATGCATTTCTTTCATTTATCTGGCTCCAGAACACACGGGGAAGGGTAGGGTGGGGGGGGGGGGGCAGGGTGTTAGACAGGATTTAAAAACTGCCTGTCCAAAAATCCCATTTTGCCAAATTTTATCTGTCCTCTTTCTATTTCCCCCTATCTCTCCCACGGTACATTTTTCAATTTTTGCCTGTTCGAATGTGTCTGTCCAGTGGAAAGTTGCATGGGTCTCTTGCTAACCCTATGGTGGGGAGTGGCGGGTTTATACAGTTTTATATTCGAATGCATTGAGGTATGCAATTGATCTTGTTTTATAGAAATTATTTTCATTATTTTGGGATTTGGGATTGGGATCTTAATATAGCACAGACTCTAGTGCTGAAAATTGGTTGAGTCCCATGCAGGATTCGAACCAGCAACCCCCAGAGTAAGGCACCTAATTGCCAGCAAAATATGTCGGCGATCTAAACCACTCAGCCAATGGGCCTCCGACAAAATGTTTTTAGAGACTATGATAAAAAATATTAAATTTGCAGAACTCATAACTTAAGATATGTTAGTATTTATGAAAGCAGATCAGTGATGTGAAATGGTTCTATTTTCAGATATATCCAGCATGGGGGTTATCCTGTTATTAACCCTTACAATGAGTCATTTCCAGATCACTTCTACCTGCAACGTACCTCCCTGAATAAACTCACACTGAAAACGGACAACTCATCGGCTCCCTTTGTCATACTTAACCCTCTCCCTGGCAGCTGGTTTGCCACTGTGGTTCTACCTAAGGGCAACAGCAGAATAGGTCAAAAGGTGAGCTGTAAATTAGGCTGAGATGAATTTTTCACAAACTCTTCATAGAAAGATAGGTAGGTAGATACGCAGGTCCTCATGCTCACCATAAAGCTGGTTTATAGGGCAAACTACCTGTGACACTGCAGGTGAGTGGAACTGAAAAGAATGGACAGCATATGTTAAATGTTAAAACCCATTTGTTTAAATGATAATTGTTATAAGGGAGATTCTTGAAATTAGGATCTGAGTTCTGTGATAGAAATCGCATATGCCGGTTATCCAAATGGGATACACCGTGGCTAGTTTAGTGTTCTGATCTGGATCGATTAGAGTTTCAATTGGAATGGCATAGCCATTCTTCTCATGCCACTGCATGGTATGGCTTAAGCCATCCTTTGTCTGCCGAGTTCCAAAATGTATGCCATGGAGCTCCTACGAGTTCCAACATGGCACACCATGCCTTATGCCAGTTCCTAGTGTTTCAAGAAGCTCCCTAATGAGAGACAAGTGTCCTGCTCCATGTAGGTACTGTATACAATTCATGATGTACAAATGTGGGAGTGTGCCTGAACTAACTCTCATTCCCAATATTAGTCTGGTAGTATGTTACTTGATTTTATTTATTATATACATGTATTTGCAGGGTCTAAGCCGTGAATCATGTACCTACGCTATGTCAGCAACTGTGGTATCCACCGTCAGAAAAGACATCAAGGAAATATCCATGTCGGATAACCCCACTGTGCTACTCAGGCCTCGTGATAATGATCAAATATACAGGTCAGTTAAAAACACTCTCAATACAGTTTCCACAGAAAAGTGTCCCTTTCTACCACCTAAAAACTGAATTAGACCATTCGAGGAAAAAGAATCCCTTTTTAAAGTGATCGTAAACCCTCAAGTAAAGTTTCCTTCAAATGAAAGACCATTGGAAACAGTGTCGGAAAATATTTATTGTAATTTTTTACGATTTTATTCCTACGAAGTAGGCTACAGATCGCAAATTGTCCGGTAATGAGTGAGTCAGTCAGTCAGTCAGTCCATCCGAGTCCTTTCGTCGGCAAAATAAGGAGAACCATTGACATTAGAACCTTGATTTTTGGCACGAACGTGCATTAGGGCATTGTTATACCAACAAGTTCTGAGCTGATCGAATTCTGCTGAAAATTTGATTTATAATTATTTTTTTTATTATTTATTGATAGCTCAGCGAGTGCACTGTCATGCCCATCGGGAACCCTTGGCTGTATGTTTCACTGTATATATAACACAGTACAAAACGTGATGGGATAATGAAATAGGAAATGCTAATTTTCCATCATTTGTTAGTGCCTTTTTCTACACTGCTATTACCAACTTGCCAGCCTACACACAATTCAGTATATTGTTATCTAGATATATGAAAACTGTGGACTTTAACGTGTATCCTATTTCACATCCTTGAAACATTTCCTCACAGACAACATCAGGCGTCAAATTCAGGTCAAGTTACAGTTACGCACTGGTGGTGAAATTTACTACATCAACCAATTAAATGACACAGCAGAAGAAAGATATGGCATCATCCTTCAGATTAGTCTGCGTGAGTAACAACGATAAAAGTTTACTGAGGGTGAAACAAAGCCATGATGGCATGTTTAAAGGGTCTTAATTTATTTTCTTCGGGTAGAATTTAACTAGATAAAGTAAGTAGACGCTATTTATTCGTCTTTGTACCGGTTATGCTCAGGAGAATGGCATGAAATCATTATCTTGTGCAGAGACGGTGTTGGTCTGGAGTTGAATTACCGTAAACTACATAAATGCTACATTTCTACTATAGTACTATATATAAAAATTTGTTGTATTGTTGGGAAAATAATGCGATTCAAAAAGTTGTTTTGATCCTGGACAAGGGCACTGAAAACCATTAAAGAGATCGATATATTTTCACACGTAAAGCTTGAAATCTACTGAACTTTTTTATTATTCAATCTGTTTCCTTTAGTTAACAAATTGTGAAATTAAATCGGCGATCGTTATTTATTTTTGGAATGAAGGCGCATTAGGAGATTGTTACCAACAAGTCTTGAGCTGACCTACTTTTGATGAAAATTTCTGGTGATTTTTGATGAAAATCACTGGCGATTCTGACTTGGGCGGTGCCCATCTTAATATAGGCAGGATTCTAACTGGGGGCGGGGATTTCCAAGAGTTCAGTTCGCGTTCCAAGTCCTAATGCCTACTCTACTTCGTAGGTCCTGTGACGTTAGTCACACTGCTCATGTTACACAAAGTAACTGCAAATAAAGCAAGGTATTCTATGGTGATCTGTTACAATCATATTTAGGTCCAGTGACGTCGCACTGCCTTAATACATATATTAAATACTGTGTATGCACTTTCCAGTGCTTGATTCAAGCTTAAGGTGTGTATAATTTGAGTTTCAACACAGACTCACTGTTCCAATGTGCATGTTTCACCAAAATCTGGGAGATGGTAACTCATAAGTGCCAAGTCAATTTGAATGTTGCATTTAATTTCCCTGATTTTGGTGAAACTTGCACATTGGAACAGTGAGTCTGTGTTGAAACTAAAAGTATACACACCTTAAGCTTGAATCAAGCATTGGAAAGTGCATACACAGTATGAAATATATATATTAAGGCAGTGTGACGTCACTGGACCTAAATATGATTGCAACAGACCACCATAGAATACCATGCTTTATTTGCAGTTTACTCTGTGTAATAAAATCATAAAAAATTACAATAAATATTTTCCGACACTGTTTGCAATGGTCTTTCATTTGATGGAAACTTTACTTGAGGGTTTACGATTACTTTAATGCCAATTGAGGTCTTTTGATCCAACCAACAAAATTATTGTTCCTCTCAAAAACTATTTCATGTACACAAAGTGCTTCCTGGGTGGCTAAACTCTATGCCTAATTCATTTCTATGATATAAAGTCAGTTGTGCACTTTGCAACTCAGAGAAAAGGGATTGGCCTTCACAGAGACGATTCATGAGAGTATCTTCTCTGGGCCAGTGTGACTCAGACGGTAAGAGCAACTCCACAGAGGGGACATGGGTTCAATTCCCTCTGATTAATAAGAATTCGTTCTCTCTAATAATTCATAACCAGCCTATTGTGTCAGTTATTCATTTTTTATACGCCCGCCAAAAAGGCGGACGTATTATGTGATAGCGGTTTCCGTCCGTCTGTCCGTGTGTCCGTCTGTCTGTCTGTCCGTCCCCCGTGTCCGGTCTATATCTGGAACACTTTTCTATTTACAGTTCCAATTTTTGGTGAGTGGATACCCTACGGGGAGACGATGTGTCGCGTACAAAAATGACGGTCGAGGTCAGAGGTCAAAGGTCACTGGCCTGAAAAACAGGAAATCACTGAAGTGTTCGTGTCCGGTCTATATCTCTGAATGTTTTCTATCCACAGTTGCAATTTTTGTGAGTGGATACACCAGGTGGAGACGATGTGTCGCGTACCGAAATTCAGGTCGAGGTCAGAGGTCAAAGGTCACTGTTGCCTAAAATCAGGAAATCATTGATCATTGATAGTTTTCTATCTACAGTTCTAATTTTTGGTGAGTGGATGCCCTAGGGGGAGACGATGTGTTGCATACCACATGTAGGTCAAGGTCAAAGGTCAGTGGTGCTGAAAAATCAGGAAATCATTAAAAACTTCTAATTTTTTTGTGAGTGGATTCAATAGGGGGAAATGAAGTGTTGTATACCAAACATTGGGTCAAGGTCACTGTCCCCAAAATTAGGAAATTATTAAAAATAACTTTTTTTCTGTGTCAGTAGATACATTAGGGGGGACACGATGTGTCACATACCAAAATGTAGGTCAAGGTCACTGTGACCCCAAAATCATGAAATTGTTAAAAATCTTGATTTTTTTGTGTCCATTGATATATTAAGGGGAGACGATTTTGTCATGTACCAAAATTCAGGTCAACGTTAATAGTCAAGGTCACTGACCCCAGAATCAAGAAATTTTTAAAAATTACTTTTTTGTGTCAGTAGATATATTAGGGGGACATGATGTGTCACGTACCAAAATGTAGGTCAAGGCCGAAAGTTAAGGTCACTGTGACCCCCAAAATTATGAAATTGTTAAAAACCATGATTTTTTGTGTCCATTGATACACTGAGGGAAGATGATGTGTCATGTACCAAAATTCAGGTCAAGGTCAAAGGTCAAGGTCACTGTGACCCCAATATCAGGAAATCATCAAAAATAACTTTTTTCTCCCAGTAGATACATTAGAGGGACATGTGTTACATACCAAAATGTGGGTCAAAGGTCAAGGTCACTGTGACCCCAAAATCAATAAATCATTAAAAGTCACATTTTCATATGCCTGTCGAAGACGAGGTCGTGTGTGTGATATCTCAAGTTTCAAGGTATGATTGGTACCAAACTTTGAGTATACCATACTCGCATGGCGAAGAGAAGCCATACATTTGGAGATCAATTTGTCCAAGGTCAAGTTCACACAGCCCCCCAAAACTGAATCAAGTTTTCAGAGTTCTCTTTCCTACATGTTTATGGCATTTGTCTTGTGGAGTTTGAAACAGCTACAATTTAGTTAAAATATTGTGAAATAAAAACCATACATTTACTAATTCGATGGGGAGAGGGGTCCTTGATGAACTTCATAACTGTTTATTAACTCAAGAACAAAGGTTTACTTCATCACTTTCTTCTTCCTTCATGAAAAGTTCTCTCGGCTGAAAGGAATCCATTTGCAGGAATACTACTATTCTCCTGTGTTTGACTATTCTTGATTTCAGTGTGAGATTTGTGAGCTCTCGGCTCTTGCTTCAAGGTCAACTAGTTACCAAAAGTTAAACCCATTTTAGTTAATCATTCAAAGATCTGATATATGTTACATTCTCAGAAGCACAAAATTGTAGACCTTTCTCTGGATTGCTAGCTACCAATTGGAATCAAGGCTATTAAACCACCTTGAAATTTGGACCAATGTAATTCCAGATATACGGGCGTATATTGAAGCCCCTTGGGCTCTTGTTTTTTCTTGCTTTCTAGATATCTCATCCCAGCAGAACTACATCAGTATCGAGTTACGGCAGTCAACTGTAGTCTCTCAAATGTCAACAGTTCTGATAATAGCCTGCCACACTGCCCCGTCTCATTGGCAGTCAGCAGTCAGGTCCTGGCAGACAAGGAAACCAGCCCTGTCATTGTGGACTGTG
This sequence comes from Hanleya hanleyi, assembly GCA_036873755.1. Taxonomy (NCBI): domain Eukaryota; kingdom Metazoa; phylum Mollusca; class Polyplacophora; order Lepidopleurida; family Hanleyidae; genus Hanleya; species Hanleya hanleyi. The sequence goes on along the minus strand of JAVTVY010035177.1, from coordinate 41,813 downwards.
GAAATGTCTCAGAGGGGGAATGTTCTGTACTGGTTACCTCCCCTGCTATCAACAGATGGAGCTATTTACAGGTCATGTGGTCTAAAGGAAACTGGTCTCACAATGATGATTGCTCCTTTAGCTTGGAGTTCAAGATGTATGGTGAGATCAATTGTCTTTCATGAACTGTTGTTTACACAACTTGGGCACCACGTTAGATCCATGATCTATTGAAATATCACTGAAGTTTATGCCACGCATACTGATCCTGGCAGACAACAGTCATATGTTAGTCTGACCTACTGCTTTGAGACTTCCTGTCATTTTCAGACAGTGTGACCATCTGAGCAGATCACAGTATAGCTGATCAGCAATGACTTTACAACAATATATTGCAATGTTATTATCAGTAGTATAAGTTTGCATTTTATAGATATATCACAGAACTACCCTGTTGCCCAGGTTAACTGGTAAATATGTTCTGGATTCATTACCAATTCATCTTCTTGCTCATGTAGAGAATAAAAATGCTATTTTTGTAATATTTGTTCCTGCAGATCATTGTAGTATTTTTACTTTATTTATGCAATCTAATAAAAAAAATTCTTTTGGATATCAACTATATATATTGACGGCATTCCAATAGAGACTCTTGTAGTTATCTGCAGAACTGTAATACTTAGCATGCTTAGTTCTATACTCCTACACTGATCTGTTGATACATCCATACACTGCAAATTGTAAATTACCTTTAGCTTGATCATCCCACATAGTACTATCTCTTCCCCAATTCACACTACACATGGGTCTCAATCACTTGGGGAAAGCCGAGGGGTTTGATTAGATCAATCTCATGTTTTTCTAGCGGTACATGTAATTTCTTATATTTATTAACAGGTGACATTCCATTTGTCATATGTTCAGAAAACACTACTAGAATCTGTAGTGTAACGTCGCCTGTTAAATATAAGAAATTTTCATGGCCGACGCAAGACTAAGGTTGTATATTTTGACCACTATTTCTGTCCACCTGTGCTGTGTTTCCCTCTGTCAGTTGATTTTTCTTGTCTCTGTGTCTCCAGTTTCAGATTATGGATAGATGGATATTTTATTGCATTTATGCCATAACATGGCTAAGGCAATATATATGAGACAACATTATCTCATATGAAAAAGAAATAATAATAAAATTAAATACCTTTTCTCCACACAAAGGGAAACAGGCCTCTCCATTATGCAGCTACATATAAGACATTAACGTATAATAAAAACAAGTCTCCTTGCAGTGATATACATGTTAATCACACCCTACATGCCCTGTATTCCAGGCAATCAGAAATATACTTCCCGATCAAACTAATAAAAGATGTGACCCTACAAGACAGCAGCAAACTGGGGATGTTTGGGTCATGACTATTGTCCCTGTGGCTGGCACTTGTATAAACTCAAGGAGGTGTTTCCGCAAATACTGATTATCAGATCAATATATAAGTGGTGTTTACCCAGCTCTCCAATTGCAGTGATGTTACATGTAAGGGATTTGCTATGGACCCCATTTTGCTATGTATCTTAAATTGATAGCTAGAATTATGGCATTTTATAAATAACTCAGACAAATGACCACAGCTTAGTGTATAAGCTTATCCCAAACCATACTTCAGAATTGTAGGTCAAGAAACATGTTGGGCAATCCAGGCTAAGGCCATTGCCACTTGATTAGTTGCTTAGTATCACCAGCCCTCATCTATATTTTTAGGGCAAATAATTTAAACAGATGAGGGATTTATATTTTCATGAGTAACGTTTACTCATGTTCTCCATATTTGTATACAATTAGTTTGCAATTTGATAATTAATAATAAATAATTATAGCATCTAGCATGTGTATTTAAATAATCAAGGTCATGCTAAACAATCAAGTGACAATAGCCTAATGAAAAGTTTCAGAGCGGACGTAGTGAAAGATCCCCAAAGTTATCGGATAGCTTTATGGATTGTACCAAAATTTCAGTGTACCTTAGAAGACTCCTATTCATTTTGAGGTCAAAAGGTCAAAGGGCAATGCCACTTTAGCTAGAAAATTGGCCAATAATTTAATGGATTGGTGCAAATCTTTGGGTATACCTTGTCCATGGAGAAAGAATAACCTTATTTTATTTTGAGGTCAAATGGTCAAGGTCAAATTCACCTGGGCCAGAAAACTTGAAAAAATGAAAAACCTCCAGTTCCAGATTATGGATCTGTACCAAACTTTGTAAACCTTGTCTGTAGGACAAAGAAAAACTCTATTCAATTTGAGTTCAAGGTCACTTGGCAAGAAAATTTGTCAAACAAACTCTACAAAATATCCAGTTACACATTATGAATTGGTTCAAACCTTTGGCTATACTTCGACTATGGTACAAACAACAATAATGCTATTTATTTTCACAAGAAAATGTTGGGAAAAAGTGGAAAATCATGTTGTTCATGTCAGAATTCCAGTTCAGGTGTGTGGAATATGAAATTTTAAGTATAAAACTCATGGCAAGCAAGAAGCTAATTGATTTTGAGGCATGTCTGTCCATCTATTTGTAAACTGTTTTCCATGTTTGGGATTGCTAGTACTAAATGTCAGGTACTCTTAAACGAACTGTATTAATTATGAGATAAAAAGGCCAGGGCCAAGTCACTTTTAAAAACCGAAAATCTGTAAAAAGGATTACAAGTATGTGTATTTGTTGAGTACAAAATTATGTTTCCATGGTTATCCAGGGGTCAAAATGTTCCAAATTTCCAGGTCATCCAGTGGATGACCTCGTCATCCCAGTGAGATTGAGGTCATCCATTACCTTCAACCTGTAATCTTAATGGAGTGTTTTTTTGTTTTTTTTTACTGCTGCCAAATGCCATTTTCAGGTCGTAAAGTTGAAAGGAAAAAAAACAAACAAACAGAAAAACAGTTGAGAATATTATCTTGCACATCCTCATGCCGGCATAATATTATAATACAAGATCATTTTCTCTTGGGGTTATGGTGTTGTATCAAAATGTAATAGGTGCACATAGAATTGTCAATTTCAAGACAAACCTCACAGGACGTTTTGTTACTTTCATTATCAAAATGTAACCAGGAATGAAGATCTGTTTTGTCTTCATGAATCTTGAAAGTGATAAACTTTCATTGAAGTACTCACTACTGGTCGTTTTGTGCATCACTCCAACTAGACAATTCATGATGTAAAAAAACATGTGCTGTCAGCCACGGAAAGTTCGTGTTATTGTTGATGCTGTAAGAGAAAGTGCATGAGTGGAATTGTTCCTAGGGAACTAATGCTGGCATAGCCTGAGGTTAGGAAAGGTCCGCATAGGACCATTTCACACCAGCATCCACACAAGTAGCAAACATTGCCGACCGGCAGCGAAGTTGGGCTGTCAGCGGGAAAGATGAACAAACATTTTTAATAATTCTGCCAAATCCATGATATTGACAGTTTGTTTCTACGGAAGCCAATTTTTTGTGATCGTCAGAAGGACGACCTGGGCTTCAATTTTACTCGTCAGCAGATTTTTCTGGTCGTAAAAACGAGTGAACGACCGAACATTTTGACCCCTGTTATCAAAGGTCTGCATTGTCCATTGTAATATCCTCATGTGTGATTGCTCTTTTCCATCACATCTCGATCTTCAGCATTATTCAGGTTGTACGAGCATATACTGAAGCCCATCAACGTACACAGCAGACTATGTTATATAGCATCAAGTCTTGACGCTGTTTTGCAAATTACAAATGGAGGTCACTATTTAGTCCTATTATGGCATTTCTCGGCACAAATTTCCTTTCTAACTTGTTATCATGATATTATCTATTTCAGGTTGCCAATCGTTTGTTGGGGTGAGTCATACAATCGCTCAGGCTTACCCAATCCGACAGAAGAACTCTCCAGGAACTGGTGGTGTCGTGTATCACTATAGCCAGGAGAATAGCAAGATTCTGCCCTCCAATGAATGTCACTTAATGCCCACCCTGGGTAGACTCAGCATGGTGAAGAAGGACTTCACTACAGCCTTTGTTTTCCCCAGTCCCTATTTATTACCTATGCCTCTCAATGAACGTGCAATACCTGACACTCAGACACTAGTTACCTCATTTGAGGTTAAAAGACTTATAGATTCTGGAGGCACTTTAAAAATTCTGCTCGCTGTGGACCAGAAAAAATTAGTAAGTACATATTTTGAGTGTCATACCTGTTAAAATTTTGTTCTGGAACTGATCTTATGACAGTTCAAAGTGTGACCCAAGCATGGATAACTTTGAAGCAGAATGCCAACTTAGAGAGAAAAACCAGGCAGCTTATTTAGTTCTGTATATGTACAGTGTTGTGTCCAAATTTCATGTATTTACCCTCAAAAAAGCGGTAAAAATTTTGGAGAAAATAAGCAAAAACTACAGAGAAGAGATTTACTTCCATTTATGACCAGTAGTTTCTACAAACAAGTTACCGTACTTATAACCCAGTTTGAAAATTATTATAATTTGCAATATTATCTGTTACAAAGTTTGAAGAAAGTTGATGACCATATGTTAGATAAACAAGTCTGTCGCAGTCAGTCTGCAGTACTCCCCGACTAATCCAATCATAAGTGGCTATCTCAATTTTTGCCATGAGGAAATATATTTTTGTCGGTTTTTGATCAGCCAAGCGAGTTGACTGTGACATTTTATATTAGACGAATAAAACAGTTTAGGATTTTGGAAGCTTATTAGGGAAGCGGTGTACCGATTTGGTCACTGTCCTTCCTGTATGGTCATCTTGACAACTGCCCCAGAAAAGTCAGTGTGGTTAGAATGTACTTACAGCTTTTACCTAAAGTTTTGATAAAGTTTGCCTGTGGAGATGCTACTTTTAGTTACTGAGCAGTTACTGAGTTGTTACTCTCAGAAATAGAGACCTTGTTCAAAGTGCAGAATCCGAATGGTACTCTACAGTTAAAGTAGGAATTAGTTTGAACTGAACATGGTTGAACAGTATAGTTACAACATGCCCACACAGAATGTATCTGTAAGAGGACCCTTCTGTGCATGTAGGGTGTGAGTAAGTTTTGTTTAATGCGTTTATAAAAATGTATTTTTCTTTGTTCACAGGATCCCAGTCAGCATGCTCTAGTGTCTATGTGCACTCAGAAGGATTACCTGCCTCCCAGTATAGCTAACAGATCTGTACCTCTCGACTGCTCTGTGGGCATTCCTCTCCAAGTGAATACCACCCACACAAATACCAGCTATGCAGCCAAGTACATGCCCTACCCTGAGATGGGAACCTGGTTTATCACATTGAAAAGCCGTTGTTTTAACAGAATCGCTTACGCGAAAGGGTAAGTGTAGAGATAATGGATAAGATGGTGTTTTTAGAACAATAGAAATATCTTCTCATGTTGGAGGGAATTTCGGGTAATATTGTGGTGTAGATGTTAAGTAGTTTGTCGGGGTATGACTGTTAAATCATTGTCATGGCAGTATTCACGGATATGCCCTTATATTAGAGGTGTACTTTCATAAGTTGGTTTATGGTTAATCTTATGATACACTCTATTCAATTCCAATCACAAATATACAATCAGCTGTTCTAATGGATCTGATTACTCCCAGACTTTATGGTCGGATATTTCGCTTCATGTCATTGGATTATTAGAGCATTTACCATATGCATTACTGAGCAGGTCAGTCTAGTTGAGTTTTCCCAGTTTCTAAAGAGCCTATAATTCAAATGATAATCCAGACACATGGGTTTGTCCAGTCCAAAATACTTCAACTCAATTTTAAAGATGTAATCAGCCTCGAATCTAGGCTGGAATCGATCTCTCCCAAACTCCACGAAAATGACATATGTTACGACACGTACAAAATAAAACACATTTGACCATAAACAACTAAACTTGTTTTCACCATTCACGAGAAAATAGAAGGAACTTGTCTTTAAAACTAAACGGCAAAGCAGCATGCCGTTTATTTTTCGACGGCTGTGTCAACAAGTGTTTACACGTGTGGTGCATTCTGCCTACGTATGATCTGCCACTCTACCGAACATAAGGCACGAGCCATGACGTTATTCCATGGCTGCAGCCGTTCAGTATTCAGATTCGAGAGCTTCGCTACGTCACTCATATGTCACACAGTGACGTCATTTTCCTCTCCGTGTTCAGCACATATTCAATGGCGAACAGAAAATCAAAGCGGGCAAAGTTTCAAATTTCTCTGTCAACATATTCTTGCAATCGTTGTATATGGCAATCCCACTATCATCAAATATAATACCTATGATGCTTTAGCAAACTTCGCTGTTGAAAAACACACAGGGGAGATTTACAAAATCCATCCATTTTGAGGCTGATTACATCTTTAACTTTTTGTACCAGAAAGGGTAAGATGTTTTTAGACCATTGTCAGACATTACACATTAAACAAAACTCATCACCTGAAATGTTCCGTAAACTTAATCTAAGTGCTACAAGTAAATTAAAAGAAACTAAATTTGTTTCATGACACATTGTCTACAAAATTGAAAAGCTCAACCTTTTTAGACAAACTTTCTCTCTGGTTAACCTGATGAAAAACGGGCTAGACAAACCCCTTTCGTGTTCGAAGTTCCAAATTGTTCAAGTTATTAGAGAGAAGCTGTATTCAATGTTGACGATTGGGACTTTAAAATAAACTGAATGTCAGAGGATGAGGGAAAATCCGCTTGTTTTCCTGGCATAATCAAACATTAGTTTGAATAATATTGATGACTATTAGTTTTGTTCTGATGGCTATTTGGCAGGTCAATAGTATATGAGCCTTGTAAACATGGTCGTACCCCACATGCAGTATTCAGTGCCAGAGTGGGGCAGTGTATGGATGGACAGTGTGGCAGTCATGGCTCATGTAGGGAGTACATCAGTGGAGTGTACGTGTTCAGCACATGTGACTGTGAGGGAGGTAAGTCATGAGATCAATTTAGTCACATCAGGGGAGATAACTGCTAATCTAGTTACATCAGGTGTGATACATTTTGTCACGTCGGGAGATAACTTAACCCTGTTAAGGGCGCTGAGCCCTCCTGCAGACACTTTTACACACCCTCTAGCATTTGTCTTTATACAGATAAAAGTATGCCTTATAGCTATGGTAATATATATGTTTGTTGAAAGCGCATTTCTTAAGGATTCCAAATATATTAATGTGTTCACTGTAAATCTGTAGCTTGTGAAGATATTTGGATTTTAAAAAGTTGATTAAAAGAAAGGAGCCTTCCATTTCAAAAAGTATTCAACTTAGGGAGCTTGTCAAAAGTTTTGACGTTCAAACTGAAAGAATGCGTCAGAAAATGAACAGGTACTCGTTCTTTTTCTCCCAGCAAACGAACGTCAGGCAGTCAGAAAATGAACACTACCCCGTCAGAAAAAGGAGCGTCTTTTTCTTTTTCGAGCGTTCAAATCAGTATGGCTTATTGATAGCCGTCAGAATTCGCTAAAGGGCTCACAGTACAGCTATGGTATAGACGCTTATTAGAACAAAAAGCACTCAAAAAGGCAACACTTTTGAGACTTCATGTATTTATTTTGCATGAGCTTTCGTGTTGTTTTTTTTGTGAAGAAAACGAGAACTATATAAAACTTCGACAAAGAAATATCGCAATACTGATTTTGTTTTATTAAAAGTCCGATGTGACCAAATATTGTAAAGAACGATACAATAATTGGGTGAACAAGTAAGTAAATTATGCTCCTTAAAATGTTCGTATTTTGAAGAAATTTGATTGACGAATAAAGACTTCCTTATGATGGAAAAGTTGCTGAATTAAGCCCCTCAAATTTATCATCTTTTGAATTAGTATAAGAGATTAATAAAGACTTTGTTATGATAGAAAGCCACACATTATTATTTAAAGAAACAAATTTGAGAGATATTCAATGTTAATGTATTTGTTCATCGTATATGCTAAACCCCTCGCTGTCCCTCATTGACCTGCCCTGTATTGGTCGTGTGTGAGGCACTTGGCCACCTGTAGAGGCCCTGGAAGGGGGCAGAGTTCAAACTTTGTCGGGTGACATTCCCGGGGATATCAAGTTGTAACGTGTGTGCTAGTGAATTGCATCAGATTTCTTCACAGCAACTGAATTCTCCGTGTGGGAAAAGCAAGATGCATTCGCATACGTCTACGTGGCTTTTTCTGCACACCATTCTTGATTTTCCTGGCAGGCCGTATTACTGACACAACAGCATTTGAAACCTCTGTTTAACATTATCGTTTCAATTTATCACAAACCTTGCTATTCGTTATATTTTCAGGTGAAGCGGACAATAATCAACCGACCATTATTTGATGTCAAAAATGAGCCATCACGAAAAGCCTTTTGGACAGATGTACATATAACGTTGATTTTATTATCGTATTTTGATCAATAAAGCTCTGAAGAATCACATGATCGATAAGAAATCTGGACTACATTTCTCAAGCATTATTTGTTTGTGCATTAAAACATGAAGATCACAAACATATCTAATAGCATGTACGAGAAAGATGCCGTATTTTTATTATTATCATCATTAAAGTCCACTTTATATGAAACAAACTTGAAATGATTGATGTGTTCACATCCCACGACGTAATAGTATAACCCCTCAGAGCCCCTCAATTTCCAACTGAAACGCCAAGCCTTGACAGGCTCTCCTTTGATATTTAAATTGTCAATGGCTACATAGTTTCGAGTCCTGACTCACCTCAGCAATGTAACAATCTGTGTTCACATTTACCTGGAGGTGTGGGATATTCTTGCAAATGAAGTGTTTAGTTTATTTTTAGCATTTCCAGCTGTGAAGTTGTGCAGCATATTTGTTTTAATAGTCTTGCCACACTTCACAGCTTGTCCTCCAGAGAACACTACATGAAATGGAAGAATCCAAAGTCAGGATAGGGGTGTGCGGATGGTTAGGTTACCAGCAGAGGGAATTACACTGTAGTACTCCCGGTTAAATCAAGATAGAAGGGTCCAATACTGTAGGCTACAGAGGGAATCTGGTCTGCATGAAATTTTGAGTGAAACAGGAGAGCCCACTTAAGATAAAGGGAACGCAGAGACCACCCAAGTCTGCAAGATAAAGTATCCTTGTCACTCATACTCATACAACACATGCAGTAACTTGTTTTTTTTTCAATTGGCATGTGCAACTTTATTGAATCACGAGAAATCAGTCCAGAGTCCAACTTATTTCACTGCATATTTCCCCAATCAGGGCATTTGTTTTCCTGAAATGAAACAAATCATCACATTTGGCTTGTTTATCCAAACAAGTGGGAATTATGATTGTCGATGAATATGGCATATTTTAAAAAATGATGACAAACAGGCCATTCTTGGTAGTCCTTAAATGTTACGGAACAGAATTAAAAATATATATTTTACCAAATTTTACAAAATTAAAAAATGTTCTAAAAAGATTTTCATGAGACATAATAAATTGTAAATTGGCAAACATTATGTGTGTAAATTTTTAGATGTGTGTGCTTTTTTTGAAGATGACATCAATCTTTATTTTCAAGGTTTTTCAGAACAAATAAACATGATCTTCTCTTCCTTTGGCCCAGCTCCTGTTATCATATACGTGAGAATATTTTGGGTTGGGTGATGCCCATTCTCGCGAGCCAGTGCATCATTCGATAGGTTATGAACCCTCTGCGATGATTTAGGAATTACCTGGACTTGTGCAGATTGGTGATGCCTTGTAAACGACGTCACGTGCAGCATGCAAGTTTCACCCAGACTAGAAATGACACTTATTCATATGCAAATGAGATCGTCTGTAGCAACATAGAATTGACTGCCTGGGGAATATTTTGCCCCTTCTGAAGCCCAGATTCACCAGCAAGAGGCAATTGAAGGGGGTTTCAAAATTACGTTGCAGTATTACGGGTTTGTGTGTTAATTACTGTGTGGCCCCTGTTCGTCCGGTATATAATTTTCACAACACCCTCATTCAAACTGGTTCTATCTTGGCTTTGAAGAGCTTTTAACGGAAGAAATGGAATGGAATATCCCATGTAGCATTGTGATCATTTCACGATGTCAAATTGCTGAATTGAAGGGTCGACAACAGCATTTTTATCGAACCGGCCGGTATCAATGGCGGATTTTGGATAGCCAACGGAAACGACTTGTAAAAAAAAAAAAAGCCAACATACGTATTTTCTTATAGAAACAAAGATCAATTAACAGTTCTCTATTTTGCAACATTCAATGATTTCAGATAATTTAAGATAACATCTCCAGGTGGCGACAGAACACTGAAGCCGTGACGGGGGACAAGTAGGCCCCTAACAGAGAAACATTGTCCTTCCATATTTCATCTGTTTATTGAACAAAATCGCAGACATCGGACACACCACTATAGGTTTTACAGAATGCACTGAATACATGTATATAAACCATGCAAAGCACATGGCAAGTTACAATAAATTCTATAACAGAAGAAGGTCGCGCTGCGGGAAAGTAGATTTGACCCGGCGCATTTTATAATAGTAACATCGGGATGGCAGGTTTCTGTATGTTGTTCCTTTCTGCGAACGAACGTGCAAAAATGAATGTCCGAGTGCATTCAAAAATGAATGTTCTAGTGTTCATTTTCTGACGCTGCTCTGTAAAATGAACGACCTGACGCATGCGGAAATGAACGACCCCCTGTTCAAAAATGAACACGTTCGCGTCAAAACTTTTGACACGCTCCCTTATCGTAACTTACATCATCATTTCCTGTAGAAGACAACTCCAACAGGAAATCTGTGTCTCAGTTTTGTCAATTTTGGTCTAGGTCTTATTTTCTTGACATTTAATTCAACTTCAAAGTTCAAAATTGTGAGTTGCTCAATTTTGTATAAACATTTCATTAAATGTCAATAGAATGAGAACAAAGCCAAAATTGATAAAACTGAGACATCGATTTCCTGTTCGAGTTGTCTTCTATAGGAAATGATGATGTAAGGTATGATCAGATGAATACATTTTTGAAAATAGCATTTAAAAAATTTTAATTAAATTTTAAATTATTTTTTTTTAATTTGAATATCTTCATGACCTACAGGTTTACAGTGAACAAATTTATATATTTGGAATCCTTAAGAAATATGATTTCAACAAATATATACATTACCATAGCTATGAGGCATACTTTCAGCTTGATGAATACAAATTCTAGATGGTGTGCACAAGTGTGTTCAGGAGGGCTCCGTATCCTTAAGCTGATCACATCAGGTGAGATAACTCAATCTGGTTACATCAAGGGAACAATCATCCAGAGGATCCAAATTCCCCCTTTGGTGGATTCAGTATGCTATCAGTATGTGGCAGCCAACTACTCCCCAACTACTGTGCCCTTTGCACATGTTCAACATATACATGGACAGGGGGGCAACAGCTGTTGATTTGGCTGGTCACATCAAGGGAGATAACTTTTAATCTGGTCACAATAGGGGAGATAACTATTAATGTGGTAATATTACGCGAGATAGCTTATTATATTCACGTCATGGGTGATAACTCTCAATATAGACACATCAAGGGAGATTACCTAATTTGGTCACATCAATGATCATGATCAAGAGAGATAACTGCTATTGTCCCCCAACGCCCAAAGGGCTAAAGGGGGACTAAAGTATTGGGGTTCCATGCGTGCGTATAATATTGGGATCCGTCTGTCCGACTTTGGTTCTGGACAATAACCGTGTCACTGGATCTCACTTGTGATTGCTCTCCATGCCGGATACAAAATGTGACGGTTCCAAGACAAATCAATTGCTTCAATGTCGGGGGGACTTCAACCCCTCAGGGTTTTCATTCTGATCACATCAGGGTGGAAAAATGTTAATGTGGTGTCATCGTGATAGACAAGCGAAACTTATACGGTTGTTATTGTCATAGAACAATTTCAAATATATTATCCTATTTCTCACCCAACTGGTTATAATGGCCGATCCTGTCTTTCCAGAAGTCTAGTTTGAATCTAAATCTTGAACCCGGAAAATGAATTTGTGGTTTGTGACTAATAATGATGTGATACATGTGTATGTTGTCTGCAGGCTGGCGGGGATATGGCTGTACTGATGGCTCCGAGGCGGAGAGTTTGGGGGAGGAGATGATGTCTGTGCTACTGTTGACTCTCAGTAATCTATTCTTCATTCCTGCCATCATCCTTGCCATCTACAGGCACTTTTTTATCGAAGCCTTGGTCTACTTCTTCACCATGTTTTTCTCTACAGTAAGTAGATGTTTACAAACATGTATGCAAGATTTCATTCAGGATTTGTGAACATTTAAAACCCAGCACACAGAAACAAATTTCCTTTGACAAAAGAGCGTATACATGTATTTCTAAAAGACCGCTGTTTCCACTCACACTGTTAATTATGCAAGGTGAGAAAATGAGTGATGGCAATGGTTTTTAGAAAAGTGTGGCCTTTAGTCAAAGAAAATACGACCTTATATATGTATTCCTATATGCCAAATAATTCTTTCTAAACACTATATTCGACTTACTATGCAGAGAACCTAAAACTGGTTATCAAGTTTCTGTGCACATTATGTGATTTCATTGTTCATTGTTGTATCATCAATTCATTTCAGTTCTATCATGCATGTGACTCCAGTACTGTCTACCTATTCTGTATGATGGAGTACAACGTACTGAGCTACTGCGACTTCTACGGCTCCATTCTCTCATTCTGGGTGACGCTACTGGCGATGGCACGTCTCAATGATCGTCTCCGCTCATTCCTACACATGCTGGGAGCCCTATGTCTGGCCCTGGGCGTGGAGTATGACAGGCATGGTCTCTGGGTGTTTGTAGCTCCTGCTGTGTGTGGTGTGCTGGTTATGGCCCTATCATGGGTAAGGCACTCTGAAAGCTGTAATAGGCATAATATCTGCACCATGCAAATCAACATTATTTTCTAAGCTAAACAGATTTAGTGGGGGTTCTGAAAATTAATTTTCAACAGACAAGCAATACTGTATACAATATGAAAAAAGAAGAAAAGATTCTGCTTCATGCCACAAAAAGTAAACTAATTCTGTCCATTTTAATTAGTCATCTACTTAGGAGCTTTTTTTTTTCCGCAAGAACAAACTGATCTCCACAAAATGGTTACCATTTCTCTGTGATATCGATAATATATCGCGCTTGAAATAAATTTGTAATTCTCTCAATATAAAACTCCAGTACAGTTTATGAAATTTGCGGTCTTTAAGACGACAGGGCTTGTGCGCGTGATCTTTAAGATGTTGTAACGCGTAGGCATCTCAGACACAGGGATGGTCTTCATAAAATCTATACAATAATAGATTCCAAGGTCCGGCTTCTGAGATTTCTCGAAAGTCTTGACAGCCTCTTTAAATGAGACAGGATACAACGAAAACGAAGTTCATATCTGTTGAATATTAAGCCGATTTATTGTAAATTCATTCCACCTAACTTAGGAATGATCGGCAGCATTTGGCAGGCAGACTAGCACAACTTCATCAACATCATACCATTCTGTAAACAGTCATTTTCAGACCAGGAGATAGTAAAATGTAATACCTATTATCGGAGACAGGTAGCCTCTGTGAGACCTGATGGTTTTGGCCTTCAGGGAGACCTGGTGTTACTGGCCTGCCTGTATGTGCCGTTCATTCCATTATATACAATGCTAGACGTTACAATGTCAATTTAACCCAACATAAGTGTCCTTATAAATTCAGTACAATTATGACGGGCAGATCACAAATCTGTTGCATTACATAAATTCAGTCGTCAAAACCAAGGTTAAATCATTACCCTAAGCAGTTTCTATGTTATCCTGTAAATTTGAACTTACATAACTGATTCTCACAAATAGTTGTTTGCAATAACCGACCTAAAGGGTCACGGAATAGTATTTCGGAAATAGTTTTGTCAAAACACATCACAATATCAAGGTTGCATGCACACAGATTTATATAAAATTGGTAAATGAAAAGTCAAAATTTATGCATTTATATGATGGTCAAGAATCGATATTTCACATATAATTTATGCATTTATATGGTGGCCAAGAATCGATATTTCACAAGTTGTTTCATGCACCAGGGCTCAATTACATACGAAGATGTTATAATATATTCGTGTTCACTGGCACAACGGTCATTAATTCCGTATAAAGTAATACAGAAGTTTTGCATATATCCCATGCTCAGTGAAATTGCCGAATAATAAACCACACTCACCTCTATGACCATACACGGCATCAGTGACCTCTGTGCTAGTGAACATGAATACATTACGATGTCTGCCTACATGTAATTGAGCTCCGGTACTTAAAAGAACTGTACTGAAGTTTTATATGGATAGAATTAAAAAATTATTTCAAGCGTGATATTTTATCAATATCACAGAGTAATGGTGGTCATTTTGTAGAGTTCAGTTCTACACGATGCAAAAAAGAAAATTTATGCTGAGTTAACTTTTGAGTTTGAAAAGCTCCAAAGTAGACGACTAATTAAAATGAACATACTTTAGTTATCTTTCACTACCACCTTGCCTGCTAGGGAGATAATTTAACTTTCAAGCAAAAGTTGTCTTCATTGCCACTTTTGTTCTTCTAATTCTTCAGCATTAGTACTATTTATCTTCCGTGTTCCTTGTCAATCTAGAAAACATGTATTATTAGATACAGTCCCTTGTAGTCTCCTGACCCCAAACCCTCCCCCCCCCCCCATGTACATTATTCTGGAACAGCCCTTATTTGGTTTCCTTCATTTCTTCTATTTTGAGACATGAAATTTAAGAAACACATTTATTTACTGTCTTCAGTTTGAAAATAAAATACAACAATTTTTTTATCTTCTTCGACACTTTTTACAAGTCATTGCCAGAGAACTCAATAATAACTTTTCGAGCCCTTGTTTATTTTATTTCATGTTAAATGTCAACTAGACAAATGTCCATGATTTCTGTTGTTTCAGACTCGGATGTGTTATGGGCGTCGTGCTCTGTATCCCAGCTGGAAGCGTTACGTATTTTTTCTGTTACCTGGTGTGATCTGTGCAGCTATTGGTCTGATCATTTTTGCCTTCGTGGAGACCGAGGAGAATTACAAGTTTACACACAGCGTCTGGCACGCTGTCATCGCACTCTCCATCGTCTTCCTGCTGCCACCCCGCCCTAAGAACAAAGGTATCAAATTACATTGCTGTAACCACATCTCGTATAGCGGGGAACAGTATGACCTAGAAGAGGCATGACATACCATGTTCAGATAGGGAATGTTCATTGTTATCTCATGATGTACAATTCACATATTAATTGATTGTTGATCGTTTATTGAGACAGTATTATATGAGTGTCCCAGTCATGTATGGTCTAGTCATTTGTGTATGTGTATAGCCCACTCAGGGAGCTTCCTCTTTTTTTATCCTGCAAGCTAGTTCCAAGATTTTCTGACCATTAAGAGAATGAAAATGTGTTGGACACCAAAATATGCTGTGGGATGAGGGGTTGTTTATCACCAGGTTCTGTGAAGTGTTCTCTTCACATAATATGGTAAATCCTTTAAAGTGATAGTAAACCCCTAGATGAAGTGAAGGTCAAATGAAAGACAAGATTCAACTGTATCCAAATATATTTTTACTTCATTTATGTGATGTTTTTCTAACTGGGTAAAAATTACTTGACTTTCTGTATGGTAACTAAAAAAAAAAGTGCCAAGACAATTTGAATCTTCCATCTTGAAACCGTGAGTCTGTGTTGAAACTCCAAGTGTACACACCTAAAGCTTGAAACGAGCATTGGAAAGTGCATACAAAGTTTGAAATATATGTATTAAGGCAGTGTGACGTCACTGGACATAGTCATAGATATGATGACAACAGACCCCCATAGAATACCATGCTTTATTTGTAGTTTACTCTGTGTAATAAAATCATAAAAAATAACAAAAAATATTTTCGGACACTGTTTCCAATGGTCTTTCATTTGATGGATACTTTACTTGAGGGTTTACAATCTCTTTAATAATTCAATCACTGGAAGTGAAAATTCTGGTCAGGGGGTGGTCAAATTTAGGAAGTTGATAAAATGGTCCACCATCATACAGATGATCCATTATTTCTTAGTTTAATTATTTTTGAGGGTGATCCAATTTCTTAGAATGACCGATTGAAAGGAGTAGGTGTAGTAGGACGCAATTGTTGCCCACAGGAGAATCGAATTAATAAATTATGTTAAAGATAACAAATGTATGTAATTTCAGCAAGCCAGACAGACTGCATATAACATATGAAATATATAGCAAGACTGGTTTTAATATGACAAATAGTGAATGTAAGCTATTTTGTCAAAAAAGTGTAATGAGAAACACCTTCAAACGCAATTTCTCGTAGCGTTTTATAGGTCTAATATTAGGGAAATGAGCATCTGGTATAGAATAATGTAATCTAGCAAGGATATATTATTGTGATAGTAAGCTAGGAATAAACTTGGTTGGTTCTACATGCTATTCCTGATATTATTGTGACCTCAGTGTGGTAACTGATGTGTGCAATGCTCATTTGAATGTGCCAATGACCTTTTGAGTTTGTAATAATATCTTACACATTAAAACAGTTGAAATCCATTTACTATTACGCGAGCATATCTGTAACACGTGGATGTACAGTCTCAACAATGCATTTGAAATCACATCTAAGTTTACAATGATTATATTTGTGATTTTCAAATTTTTACAGTTTGAAGTTTTACACAAACATCACCATCTAGTCAAGCCCATCTTAGTTTACATGCTGCCTCTTTATAAATACAAAGTTTATATATCAGATCATCTAATAACTTTGATGATATTTAGAACAGTAGCTTCATGCACTGAAAATGTATGTTTGCGTAATGAAACAAATGAAAATACAATATGCAGACGTTTCCATTTATGGAATGTAACTTACCTAATGCCAACCACAAAATCCAGCATCTCTGAATTGATGTCTTTCTCTTCTTAAGAATATTGTCCATTTTGAATACTGGCTTGTTTATGTCATCAACAGTTAATCATGAATCTTGCATAATTTACAATTACTAGTCATGCTATCATTTATTCATGTTTATCAATTTAAACATTTTGTATTTATCCTGGGTCTTTCCCAGTGAATTTACAGAAACTAGTGCTGACTGTGTCTATGTACTACATAATATGAACTGTCTCAGGTTTTCTTGATCTCCAATGAAGTTGATCATTGGTATCTCAGAATGAATTTTTTTTTTTACATTTCTGCTATTGATATTATTGTATCTTATTTAAATCAGTATCATGAAATTGTAACTGATATATTATTATTTTTTTCTCGTTGTGGAATGGAGATTTATACATATGTTTTGGGGATTCCACCAATGTTGGAATTTATAGTTGTAGCATGTTGATGTTAAGAATATTAGTGATGCATATACCTGATAATACTCATCTCAGTTCTCCTCAGGACTGTCAGTAAATCATGTTCACCCGTATGTATGACGGAATTATGGCTGTTCAGTTCCACCGCATTTTCATGCCAACAAATTTCCATGATTACAGTAATCCCCCTAATAAACCAATCAAAGGAAGTGAAATTTCCCACCATAAAATCGGGGAGTGATCGAATTTATTATAAACAGAAGTTAACATAATAGTTCAAAATCATGCATATTCTCCATTATTTCTTCGTTATTTTAATGATTTTAGATGTTGATCAAATTTATCAGAACCACCTTTTGAATTTTGTCCCCAAAATTGGGGATATTGAATTTTGATAGGGGGATTGAATTATTAGAGGGATTACCGTACTAGTATTGAAAATCTATCAAACTAGAAGTGTGCAACTTTGCTATTGAGTCCTGTCTGACAAACTTACCCAATGGACAGCAGCCAGGTTTGTGTAGTGTCACACCTGCATATATAAATAATGCAGTTGTTAGATTTGCCCTCACTGCATCTTCAGCTTTAATTTCAAGCGAGCAGCAGTGCCAGTTCCATGGAATTCTGTTTTTATCACCAACTGACAAATAGCCAACGATAGCATACATGTATGTCACAGATTTGATGTAATTAAAGGTGAAATGCAAAGGTTTTAAATTCTCCTTTTTAGCCCTCGGCCAATTTTGGCTATGGGGTATTGCCGTCTTCTTGTACATCCGTCTGTCCGTACGTCCATATGTCCGTACATGAGTGAGATAGCCGGAAAACGGTTCTACTGATGAAGTCCAAATTTGGTATGCTTATTTACCTAGTGAAGGACCAAAAGCCTATTGAATTGGGACCTGATTAAGTGGAAACCTTGGCGGCCATCTTTAATTTCATGCAAAATGGATAATGATCCATATCTCGGAAACCATTCTCCTGTTCAATACGAAAGTTGGTATACATCATCGATACATCAAGCAACTTTCAATAAATTACCAAACCAGCTTTTCTGATTAGCTGGAAACCCTGAGGCCATCTGGAATTTAATGGTTGCAGCTGTTCAGCATTCAGATTCGTGAGCGTCGCCACTATCATCACATATAATACTAATGATGCTTTTGCAAACTTCGCTGCTGAAAAACAGACGGAAGAGAGTTTACAAAATCAATCGGTTTTGAGGCTGATTACATCTTTAAGTGTTCTATACGAAACTTGGTTTACAGCATCGATGTATGAAGACTTGCATTAATGAATAACCACATCAGTTCCTCTGAGTGGCGGGAAGGATGGGCGGCCATCTTTAATTTATGCAAAATCATTACTGATCTCTGTCTCTGATACTGTTCAAATGCGTCGCCACTATCATCACATATAATACTAATGATGCTTTTGCAAACTTCGCTGCTGAAAAACAGACGGAAGAGAGTTTACAAAATCAATCGATTTTGAGGCTGATTACATCTTTAAGTGTTCTATACGAAACTTGGTTTACAGCATCGATGTATTTAGACTTGCATTAATGAATAACCACATCAGTTCCTCTGAGTGGCGGGAAGGATGGGCGGCCATCTTTAATTTATGCGAAATCATTACTGATCTCTATCTCTGATACTGTTCAAATGCTCAATGTAAAATTTGGTATACATCATCGATGCATCAAGAGATTTGTGTAATGAATACCGGTTTCTCTGATTGGATGAAAACCTTAGGGGCCATTTCTAATTGCAAAATTTGTGATAATCTGTATATTTGTATCTTGACTGCTTGGTGTTCCTGACATCTTGTTTCAAATTGAATACAAAATAACTGGTGCCCAGAGCCGAGGGGTTTTCAGATGCACAGCTTCGTATTATATTTTATATAGGTTGAATAATGATAGAAATGTCAGTACTTCACTTGGTTTAACGTGAAGTAGTTTGTTTGATAGAAGCTTTTAAAATGTTGTTACCCCAAGCCCGACTGAATTCTGAATTGCAAACCCTCGCCGCTTATCTTTCTTTGATTGTGGCATCACGTCACACCAGCCCCACAAAGACCGAATTTACAAGTATTGATATTCGGTCTGGTGCGACGTCACAAACCAGCTTCAACCAAGGGCTGATAAGCGATGTAGATCACATTTCTAAAATTGACAGGGTTTGAGAAACGAACTTGGAGCACTTTTGTAAAGCTAGTAGGATACAAAATAATTAAATAATATCAAATAAAGTAATAAATAGGCTGATAGGTCAAACATTTATTAATCCCTGAAGAGCACAAAAAAGAAATATGGAAACCTTTGCATTTCACCTTTAATGGGAGCTGAGGATGCTGCCATGGAAAAAGCAAATAGATTAAGCCATACTTCTACCATCATGTATTTTATTGTCTCAAGAGGTAGGCAGTCTTTATTGAACAGAACAATAATTTTATCACACGTCATTACATTAATGTGATATTCCTAATTTAAGCATAATGAATGGTGGTATAGACTGCATAGTGCCAGTATTGACATTGAATCATTCTCAAGCATTGAGCATAAATGACTATCGTGTATACATCATCCTGAACTATAAATAGCTTGAATGGGAAGCATCCTCCAAGACCATCTGTTTGTAACGAGTAGTGTAGGTTGAGATAGGGATAGTTGGGTAAGGGTATGAGGGAAATGGTAAGGGTGAGGGTTATATCTATTCCTCAGTCGTGAGATGCATGTTATAAACTGACACCACATTAGCTGGACTGTATTACATGTATATGACATTATATGTGCGGCGAGATTTTTCCTTCCTGAGTCATTAAATATCTTATTAATCATGTTGGCATATAAACTGTTAATTGTGCAACTGATTACATTATAATATGGTTTGGGAATGGAAGTGGAACTCCTTTACTGTGTATTGATACGGGTAAACAGGTCAGGGATCAGCATCTGCTTATGGGAGAGAATTGCAACATACTGTTAGTGGACTACAGAACTGTACATGTGACTTATTGAGATTCCAGACAAGTACAATTTTACATCTAATGCGCCTGTTCTTCTCATCTACCAAAATAACAATATTTAAAGAAAATTTGATGGAAAAGGAAAACTTTAGGTTTTTACAGAGAACAGTTGTGAAAGAATTCTGGATTGGATATAAATTTGGTTTCCAAATTTTGAAGCGATATAACCTCAATGAAGTGATACTTGCAAATTGACATAGAAAATTCAGGGTAATTTGGTATCATGGCCATGGTTTTTCATGTTCGCATCCTACTGTCTTGAAGAGAAGTGTGGTAACCCCCCAGTTTTATTACATTTTCCGATTCAGCATTACTTCAGAAAAATATTGCCTCACTTTGGAGAAAATGAAATTTTAACTTCTTAGAAAGTTTTAGCTTTTGCTATGAAAGTAGAGGCATTTTTCATAAAATTCTTAATCTAATCCTATAGTTTAGTATATGGTTAAACCGTTATAGTAGATATAAATCCCTCGATTATGCAAAAATAAGCCTGGTGACCCCTGAATTTTATTCTTTATTTTGAATGTTGAAGGTTGTTGAAATTCAAGAGAAATGACATTTTATTTTCAAATTGTCTGAGGTACGGCTTATAGCGTTGGACACACCGGTTCTCGTCAGATCACCGAAGTTAAGCAACGTTAAGCTCGGTCAATAATTGACCAGGTGCTGTACTGGCTGGGCTGATCAGTGTCCAGGGTAATAGGAACTGTGAGCACTTGTGTTCTGGCACATGTAGGCACTGTGGTGATATGACTGAAACAAGGTTGAAAACGACGTTAAACCCTACTACTCACTCACTCACTCAAATTGTCTGAAACCTCCTTAATAGGTAGTTATGCTAGGTTGACTTGTAGCCTTTTGTCTGTGAGACTGCTACAGGTGCAGATACAGCCTTCATTTCGGTAGACAGTGACCTCATTCATTGAGGCAATGCTTTTCTATACACTTTGAAATCTGTTTCAAGAATGGCTCATTAAATGTCCTTAAAACAACTTGTGATAAGTATGATGCCAGGCCATCCAGATATCATGTTCTACCTGTTGGGGTTGGGAGGGAGAGTGGGGGTAGTATATTGCCAAAATTACATTATGCTGTAATGATAGGAATAGTAAAAGGTGTTGTGTTGGCATCATGGGTGCCAAAAATTTCATTATATAGAAAACGGAGAGCCCCTATTATGTATTGAATGGGTTTCAGTTTAGTGCAAGTGCACACTTAGCTCTGATTATGGGTAATTTAATTTCTTATAAAATAGGAAATTCGTAATAAAATGGAAAATACCTGATAATTTTGCAGGGCATGATGAATTCAAACATTTGGTACTGGGGGTTCAAAAGTGATAAGATGATACTATTTTGGGTGACATCTATCATTGACTTGGTAATTGTTATTGTGGTTTGATATAGTATTAAATGTATGAAGTTAAAGCTGCTGTTGTACAGTATTAATGTCATTCCAATGAGTCTTTCGTACCTCTTGCCTAAATTTCAAATGTAGGTGTGCGAGTTGTGTGTATTTTTGTGGCAAATATCCCAGCAGAATAATAAGAATTTAATTGTAGATAGTTTACAAAAAGAATATGTTTTACCCCTCAGCAAAATTTGGTCTTGGGGTATTGCCATCATGTATGCCTGCCTGTCTCCATTTTCTCGTCACCGCTATATTACAAGAATGACTATTCTTAGGAGCACCACATTCACATCACACATGTATGTGGCCATGGATAAAAAATCACAGAGATTGACCTATAAATTGTCCTTGGGTGTCATCATATACTGACTATCCTTCTATCTCTCTTTTCTCATTGCCATCATATATCAGGAATGAGTATGCCTATGTACACCAAACTTACATCATTTGAACACAGAACATATTGCTTGTTACCATGATATCTCGAGAATGATGAGGCTTGCTGAATTTACATGAATCATGCATCTGGTCATGGACCACAGCCAGAATTGGTATTAGGGTTTGTCATCATGTATGTACATATGTCCATCTCTCTTTTCTTGCTAACATGATCATATTTCTGGAATGAGTATACCCAGTGCCATACAAGATTACATCACAGAAAAGAAGCCTATGGAAATTCTGATAGAAATTGACCTAGTTTCCTTGGTCAACAGGTCAAAATGTCAATTTTTTGCTAACTGCTTGTTACCACCAAATGATTGTTCCTTACACAGAATCTGATTTACATAACCCAAAGCCCGAGGGGATCTCAGCATTTTGTAGTTTTTGTGTTCCATTTTCTTGAAAAGATCTGTCATTAGGAAGTGTAATAGTTCGCAGTTTAATAAATTGGTTGAATACAGAAGTATCATTATATGTATTAACCCAGCGTCATTTCCACCTGGAGCAATTACTGTGAAACTGGTCTATACTGTATTAGCTTGGGACCAAAAGTTGTCCCATTAGATAGATTTCACTGGATATGTACATGTAGTTAAAAGTAAATTTAAAGTCTCAGAACTCACCTCCTCAAATGTTATTTAGTTGATCTCATCCCGATGTCAATATAATCATTGTGGATGAAATATGTTTACAAGGAAATAAATCAAATTTGGAAAAACTCGCATTGAGGTGTTAACTGTGTTTCTTTGATGTTGTCTTCGTTCAAAACTGAGCTGTGAGAAAAAAAAATTACTTCTCATTCGGAATCTAGATACAAATTTAGTTTGTGGAATTGCGAAGTGATGAGTGCATGTGTTTATTTCCTTGACAAATTTCATTCATTTTATTCTATTTATTCTGTTATATGAGGTCTTATAATGCCATCTATCTGTTTGTTAACTTTTGTTGACCATGCGATATCTCCAGTTATATGTTATGGATCATTACCAACATGGGGTATACCCTAATGAGTCTAAAAGTTCCGTGAGAACGTCTCGGTATGTGTCCATCCATTGCACACTTTCTTCTTGGAATGTTGTCCATCTCTGATGTCTTGAACAAATCACAGAGAGGTGCTGGTTTGCGAGATATATCAATGATAACTAAGGATATTTGACAGTTTCCAGAATACTTCGTACTTTTTAAGGTGAATGTGGTAGTCTTTATGAGAGACGGCTTCCTGATTAGCAGACCTCATGCTTGAGTTCACACTTAAGTGGTTTGAGGTTTATCTCTTGGAAATTCATTTGGTTCAACTCAGATCTCCTGTATTTCAGTTGTTATGCATGAAGGAACAGCAGGTAGCTTCCGTCCCTTAAATCCATAAGGCAAAACATCCATAAACATCTGGAACAGGGTTTATACTTTGGTTAACCCGAAAGGTATGCAGTTCTATTCATACACTCCACAGGCGTATTCAAGGCTGTCCATGTGGTGTTTTTATGCCCTCTGCAGATGCAGTGAGGCATTCTTGGATTCACCTGTCTGTTCATTTGTGTTTCCATCCAACTGTCCCAACTGGGTTACTTAGCAGGATTACACAGACAATTCAACATAGAGCATTGCAATTTTCAGTCTATTACTGGGAGTATTTTTGCATGTTCAGGCTGTTTTCCTATTTTATTTCAGTCTGTTACTGCCAGATTTTGCTTGATATTTAATTCTCATCCAAACCTCCGTAGGGGTCATCCATGTAGAGAGGGAAAGGGGGGTTCGAAAATTGAGAGGTATTTTGCGCTGGTGTGCTACTGTGAGAGGGGGTGTACGTACATGGTACCATGTGAAGAAACCATTGAACTAAAATCTAGGAAAAGTGATTGTAAACTCTTCCACCATGTACAGAATGTGTAGTTTGGTCACCTTGCACCACATGGCAGATTCCACAAGATCCCTGGTACCACGTGTCAATTCATTAACTTCTCAGTGCTCTCTGCTTCAGCCCATACATTTTTGCTCGGCAGTCCCAAGAATTGCCATTGTGACCTCGAGCTGACACATCAAAGTGCCTACTTGAGTGTTCGTACTTTGAAATCAAAGATTTACTCATTCTGAAAAAAACCCACATTAAGCGTCTTTAATGCACCAAATGCTTTACAGTATTATGGGTAAGTTTTCATGAATTATAATAACATATAAATATGGAAATGAAGTTGGCTTCTTATCTAGGTTGTGCACGTACAAGTAGCTGGTACTGTATGTTGGGTAGCATATGAGGGGGTCCAGAAAACTAAAATGGATCATCCCTTAGCAGGGTTACACAGAACCTATTTAACATACACGAAATATCCTACATATCTTCATATATGACTGATTAGATGTTCAGGATGTTGCGTTATATTTGCTTCTTCCAAACTTTTTCTGGAATAGGAAGTTTTTGGAGAGTAGGGGGCATCTGTTTTTCAAAAACATTAAATTCTGCATCATTCATTAAAGTTTGGGATGCGTTTTTGTTCGATCAGCAACTGGAATTTGTTTATTTCAGAGAAGCACTCGAGTGCATGCTGGCTTGGGTTCGTGTACACTGGTCTATCTGGATGACAACTTTTAACTATGGATTTCCTTTTGATAGTAGTTTCTGATCAGGGCAGTCATCCGGATGAGGTGCCCGGCTTCTGAAAATAATAAGTTTAACATTCTAATTTCTTGCAATGTCCTCTCATAGGCTTCCGTCATTTGCTATTTTCATTCCTTAGAAAACTGGCTGTGACAAACACTGTATCTTGTGAACTTTCCTGTCTGGAAGCTCGAAAAAAAGACGAAAGGGCAAAGGCAGGGTACGGCTATACAACAGTAACAACAGAAAAACCAGTTGCCTCGTGATTGGTGCAATTACCTTTCTGGAATATATTGATGATGCTAATTGATGCTAACCATTTGTTAAACAGGTTTCAGTGTTCTGTCTTTGTGGTAGACTTCCGAAGGGACAATGACCTCATCGTTGACAAGTTCGCACTTCTGTACCTTGAGGTTGATGCATCGGGAGGTTTTGACTAAAGATTGGGATTTAGACATTGACATCAAGGAACAGTACATAGGTTTCATCCCTCAAATCAGAGGCAATCGTCCATAAACATCGGGAAGAAGGTTGGTGTGTAGGTTAAGCCGAAGGGGATGCAGTTCCATTTGGACAATCCCTGGGGGTAACGCAGGTTGTGGTTTCTGGCCTAGAAAGGTGATTAGCTCAGGATGTTCACATGGAATTATATTTTGGTGGAATACTCGAGTGCATTCTGGCTTGAATTCGTATACTGGGCTATCTGGATAAATGAATTGTGCCTTGACAGTGGTTTTGAAGCTGTTCTGGGTTTCTTCTCTTCTGGCCCCATGGGGCTCCCGGGGATTGACATTGGGATGTCGTTTTGCACACCACAGGTCATGGTATTAATATGCCTCAGTTCCTCAGACAGCTTGTCGTAACCGGCGACTAACTGAGGGACCCGTGGCGTTCTCGGGTGTGAATAGAAATAGGACCTTACCCGTGTGGTTCCCAGGTGTGAAAAGGAATAGGACCCAACGTCGTGATATGACTGAAATATAGTTGAAAGCAACGTTAGATCATATTCACTCACTTCTCTTCTGAAGGTTTCTGATCAGAATCAGCTTTATAGCTTTCTCATTCTCTTGCTCTGTCTTCTCATAAACTTCCTTTATTTGCTATTTCCATTCCTCGGAAAAAAATGATCGGGACTGACAGCAGCTAGAGAACAGTCCATTCTCAAATCCAGACAAATGAGCAAACAGAAGGTGAGCAGCCTTACAACAGGAACAACAGACCTGAATATTATGTTCACTCATGTTTGATGCAGTGAAAGGCGTGCACTACCTTGCTGAGATGACTTGCAGTCCCTCCTCTTACCCTAGGCTCCTCAGCATCGACAGCAAGGAGCGGTTCAATCGTGTGGGTGGTGAGATGTCACGTGGGGGTAATAATCAGGCTAAGGGCCTACCTCACTAATTCGTTAAACACATAATTTTCTAATTTTCCTCCGATTTGAGCTGGAAACCCATAGATTAAGGAGATGCCAGACAACTCCAATTTTACGCCCACTGCGCCTGTTTCTGCGTTCCTACTAAATTACCCTCCTTTTTTTATTTTTCTTATTGGATTTTTATTAGATTTTCCATTTTATCATGTTCAAGAAAACTATGGAATATATTGACTCCTCAGCAAAGATTGGCTTTTTCTCTAGAAATACAGACATTTTTCATCGAATTCATATCTAATCCCACATACTAGATCATTGTAATATAGATGAAATATTTTGCAGAATAAGGCGTTAAATCGAATTCTCTTATTCCATAGTAGGGTTAAATCGTTATTTATACCATCCAAATTCTAGATTATCCAAAAATATGCCTGGTGATCACTTAATTTTGAGGGTGTGTGCTACCTCCTGTCAAAATATAGTAAAATTGTCATATTTTTCGACATGTCTGGGATCTCCTTAAGGTAGTAATTGTAGTCTTTCTAAGAGACAATGTTAACGAAATATCGAAGATGAGTTCTCATTTGGGTAGCTTGAGCCCTTTAGACTCGATTGCTTCAGCACAGCTCTCCCGTCCTTCAGATATTGTGCAAAGGTTAGGCAGTAGGCAATCGTATCATGAAGATGCGGCAGGCAAATGTTATTCCTCAAATCAGACAGGCAGCCACCCGTAAACCTCGGAGACACGACTGGGGCGTTGGCTAACCCGAATTTCATACAATCCCCAGGGGGTAATAAGGCTGTTTGGTTTTCCATTCTCTGCCATGGTGGTCTGCCTCGCCTAGGACCATAATTCTGAAGCAACTGGTGTCACCAATAGCAATCGTCAGAACCGACATTCGATATTCAGCCGTCCATAAAAGAATTTCCGCGTCCATAATCAAAATACATTCTAAATGTGGTTGAAACACAAATAGTACAGAAACAAGATGGTTTCTCACAAGAGATAAGCGGTCAACAGTTTGCATTGATGTCGGCAAGACACTGACCATTATTCTTTATCCAAATGAATGCCAAGTCATTTCCAGAGTATTATCTCACTCACGCTTTGATTGAAACTGTTCCTTTGAACATCATGGAGATGTAAATCCCGGGTTAAGCGGAATTAGACACTTGTTGCGAAACAGTGACAGAGATCTTCTACGCTACGATCGTATTTTGCCGTCAGTGTACAATATTTGTGACAGAATTTTGAGAAACTTTGAATGGAGACGTTTGGTGGTATAGCCCTGTTTGGCAAGTTTCTGCAGTAATATTCTGTAGCATAGATTAAAATCGCCAGTCTTCACATGATCAACAGATGCTACTAGACGAGATGTAGTGGAATATCAAAGCTGTCTAAACTATCCTGGATATTTCTGTATGTTCCGTGAATGTATTTTAGTTTTGTGCTCTTTAGCTTTGAGTACCCATGGATGAGGAGTCACGCTCACTTAAGAATCTGTGTCATAGCCGGCTGATGTTTCCAGTCCAGACAGGAGACCACACACTACTCACTCACCAGCTTGGCGAGTTCGACTCCCTGATTCGACTTAAGTGGTCGTGTGTAACATAACACCCATTACAACCCAGCTCTAGCTTGTCGATGTGTTTAACCCTTATGTGTCGAGGATTGTTTTATTTTGCTTATCGTTTCTGCTTATGACATCTCGTCAAGTAGTGGTTGTCCATAAAACGGATGTTTATCATCCGTGGGGAGAGTATTTTCTCCAGAGCAAGTAGATCGCCAACAGAAAATGCGAGAAAAAGTTGCTATAAATGCATGTCTTGTAACTTTTAACTAGATGGCTTCATTGCTTGTTTCTTGTGAATTTTGCAGATGTAGTGTTGGAGGTCCCAAGTGAACCGGAGACAGTTGATCTTCTGCAGACAGAGAGACCTTCGACAAACTACAACTTCATCCTATGAAGTTGAGGACATATTCATCGAGTTCCCCCGCTGGAAACATATCGCACATTATACCAATGTAACCGCGGAATGACTACTAACTATATAGTATATATTAAACTGCAAACTAGCATTTAATGTTAAATCTAAAATATTGTGGTATTTAGTACCAGTATGCAAAACCTTGTACATTTTGAATCAGATTATCAGCCAAACAAAAGTCTATCAACTGTTACTTAGGCAATATTGTGGTATTTAGTACCAGTATCATGCAAAACATTGTACATTTTGAATCAGATTATCATCTAAATAGGAGTCTATCAACTGATACTTAGCCAATATTGTGGTATTTAGTACCAGTATGCAAACCCTCGTACATTTTGAATCAGATTATCATCTAAATATAAGTCTTATCAACTGATACTTAGCCAATATTGTGGTATTTAGTGCCAGTATGCAAAGTCTGGTACATTTTGAATCAGATTATCATCTAAATATAAGTCTATCAACTGATACTTAGCCAATATTGTGGTATTTAGTACCAGTATGCAAAGTCTGGTACATTTTGAATCAGATTATCATCTAAATATAAGTCTATCAACTGATACTTAGGCAATACTCTGTTCTCTTTTGAAAATGAAATATCTTAGTTTGATCTGAATCTACACTTTTTATTTTATGGATAAGATTCTCAGAGAGCGAGTCCTTGTTAATTCATATATTCTCAAAGTTTGAATATACAATATTATCGTGAAATAAATGCTAATTAAACTATATAGTACTGTTTTTAAAATACAGAATGAAGATGTTGGTGAATATTACGCAACTCAAGACGAGATTAATGAAGTGAGAATGCAGATAATAAATAGACAAGATTCTCATTGTGACGCATATGAGGTCGGATACACCGAGCTATCACAGGTTCGTTCCATGCTCACAGAAAATGAATTTTAATTTAAAATATTTACAACACAATATTGCACATGGTTAATTTATTTCAATAATATACTGCTTCTTGGATTTATAAGACATAAGGATGAACTGCACCCTCAAGTCCATATAAATCGTCGGAGAAAATTAAGTATGCAGTATAACCCTCCCCCCCCCCCCATGAAACAATTTGTGTATGTGGTGGAACAAATTGTTTAGAGAAAGAATTTAAACACCCGACCAATCTAATCCGTCTCAGTTATAGGTGTCTGTGTTGTAGTTTTTGTACTTTTTAAGAATATGTAAACCGTCAGATTTGTATGTGGTCGAATTGTATACGACTTTATTCACTGGTAGAACAGTATATTCAAGATTTATTGAAATTTTCTCACCTATGTTTTGTTCCAGTACATATATGGTTGGCCATACTTTGGTCTGTAAGACATTTGACTGATTTTTTTTTTTTTCACACGTTTGATTTGTTTGTATACAAGTTTTCACGTCCGTGGTCAGATCCTGATGATGTTGAGTCATATGGCATCTGTCTGAATTGTGTGTCTCTTATACCATATATTTTAACAAATAAATTGACATGTGTGCACTTGAATAAATAGTATCAGGGACACCAGTGAGGTTATTTAACGTGTTTACCAGCCATAAGGACAACACTTGTTGATCTGATCTATTCACTGTATCTATATTGTGAGTAAACTCGTTGTTCAAAACTGTCTTCACTTTTCTGTTGTTCTATACCTATAAATTGATCAATCTTCACTCACTGGAGCCGCAGCCATAAACTCGAGGGTGGAGAACAGGGTACGACGCTTCCTGTCACACAGGGGTTTACGTCCAGACCCTGGACACAGAACTGCAGCGACCGGGAATTTTCTTGTGCCATGCTGACGATTCAAAGAGGATTGTTTTATAAACAACGGCAGATGAGGAACGGCTCAGACCAAAACCGAAAAATTGCCTAGGTGTAAACTATTTACGCAGTTCGGCATTTAATATTGATCCGACGCCCATTAAAGAATTTCCGCGTCCATAATCCAAAGACCTAATTCATATAACAGCATTAGCAATTTTCTTTTTAAAGTCATAGTATACATGAACAGTATGTAGGGATCTAGTTTCGTGCAACAGAGAAGCGGTCAGCAGTTTTCAATGATGCCAGCAAGACATGATGTTCCAAAATATCAAATTCGTATCGCTGATCAGTATTTTTGACCCATATTTTCGTTGTAAAAGCATTAGAGAATGATGTATCTCAGCCACACTTCGATTCTAACTGTTTATATGAGCACCACGAGGATCTTGAAGTACATGGGTTCATACGGCCCCTATCCCCGGGTTAAGCGGGATTAGACACAAGTTACAAAACGTAACGTCACAGATCTTGCGCCCTACGCTCGTATTTTAATATTATCATGCGATTTGTATAACCAAATTTGAGAAACTTTGAGTGAAGGTGCTTGGTGA
This sequence comes from Hanleya hanleyi, assembly GCA_036873755.1. Classification (NCBI taxonomy): domain Eukaryota; kingdom Metazoa; phylum Mollusca; class Polyplacophora; order Lepidopleurida; family Hanleyidae; genus Hanleya; species Hanleya hanleyi. Next base: position 11,221 of record JAVTVY010035177.1, on the reverse strand, counting down.
TATAGCCATGTTTTATAAGTATCTTTACTTATGTTTTGTGACGTTGATTATACTCGGTCACAATTTACACAGCATCTAGCAAATGCTACTAGGCCAGATAGGTATATGCCATGTGCAGGTCCCACTGGAATATTACTGTCCAGAAATGTCGAAATTGCAATCATCTCTAAAGTCGACGAGGGAGGACGCCCGCTTCATTTTTATACAAATCTATATTCCACGCCGTGTTCAAAGCAAGCAGCTTCACAGTATAGTCTTGTGGTTAACCTATTCTAAATCACATACCAATAATCTAACGATTCGTGATATGTGTTGTATCTCGGGTACGCTTTTATTGTACCTGTTCATGTGGCAACTTGGATAACATGACCACACGGCCCCTAGCACCGGCATAAGCGGTATTAGATACAAATCTAGAGCGCTATGATGGAAACACTCTGACAACTCGAAAATTGGTAATTGGCGAGCTGTGTCGCTGTGACAACTCGTACACCGGGGATTGGTGAGCTGTATCGTCGTCAGATAAAATGACGGCCTTTAGCACAAAAGACTAGTCTGTAAGGCCTGATGTCGACCCAGCATCAACTTCCCACAATGCCAACATATATCAAAGACCAAAAGGTCTGTACAGGGGGCCGACCTCGGGAACGAAACGTCCACCAGCAGAATCTCGCCATATACAGGTAAAAATTACAACGCATATAAGGGAAGTGGAAAGAGCTGCCGACATACTGACAGAGCCACATGAATTCACAGTATAGTCTTTTGGTTAACCTATTCTAAATCACATACCAAGAATCTAACGATTCGTGATATGTGTTGTATCTCATGTACGCTTTTATTGTACCTGTTCATGTGGCAACTTAGATGACATGACCACACGGCCCCTAGCACCGGCATAAGCGGTATTAGATACAAATCTAGAGAGCTATGATGGAAATGCTCTGACAACTCGTATATTGGTAATTGGTGAGCTGTGTCGCTGTGACAACTCTTACACTGGGGATTGATGAGCTGTATCGTCGTCAGATGAAAATGACGGCATTTAACACAAAATGTGATCTGAAAGGCCCGATGTCGACCCAGCATCAACTTCCCACAATGCCAACATATATCAAAGAACAAAAGGTCTGTACAGGGGGCGGGCCTCGGGGACGAAACATCCACCAGCAGAATCTCGCCATATACAAGTAAAAATTACAACACATATAAGGGAAGTGGGAAGAGGTGCCGACATACTGACAGAGCCACATGAATTCACAGTATAGTCTTCTGGATAACCTATTCTAAATCACATACCAAGAATCTAACGATTCGTGATATGTGTTGTATCTCAGGTACGCTTTTTATTGTACCTGTTCATGTGGCAACTTGGATTACATGACCACACGGCCCCTAGCACCGGCATAAGCGGTATTAGATACAAATCTAGAGAGCTATGATGGAAATGCTCTGACAACTCGTGTATTGGTAATTGGTGAGCTGTGTCGCTGTGACAACTCGTACACTGGGGATTGATGAGCTGTATCGTCGTCAGATGAAAAAGACGGCATAACACAAAAGACTAGTCTGTAAGGCCCGATGTCGACCCAGATCAACTTCCCACAATGCCAACATATATCAAAGACCAAAAGGTCTGTACAGGGGGCGGGCCTCGGGGACGAAACATCCACCAGCAGAATCTCGCCATATACAAGTAAAAATTACAACGCATATAAGGGAAGTGGGAAGAGGTGCCGACATACTGACAGAGCCACATGAATTCACAGTATAGTCTTCTGGATAACCTATTCTAAATCACATACAAAGAATCTAACGAATCGTGATATGTGTTGTATCTCGGGTACGTTTTTATTGTACCTGTTCATGTGGCAACTTGGACGACATGACCACACGGCCCCTACTACCGGCATAAGCGGTATTAGATACAAATGTAGGGAGCTATGCTGGAAATGCTCTGACAACTCGTATATTGGTAATTGGTAAGCTGTGTCGCTGTGACAACTCGTACACTGGGGATTGATGAGCTGTATCGTCATCAGATGAAAATGACGGCATTTAACACAAAAGACTAATCTGTAAGGCCCGATGTCGACCCAGCATCAACTTCCCATAATGACAACATATATCAAAGACCAAAAGGTATGTACAAACGGCGGGACTCGGGGACGAAATGTCACCAGCAGAATCTCGTCATATACAGGTAAAAATTACAACGTATATAAGGGAAGTGGGAAGAGGTGCCGACATACTGACAGAGCCACATGACTTCACAGTATAGTCTTCTGGTTAACCTATTCTAAATCACATCCCAAGAATCTAACGATTTATGATATGTGTTGTATCTCAGGTACGCTTTTATTGTACCTGTTCATGTGGCAACTTGCATGACATGACCAAACGGCCCCTAGCACCGGCATAAGCGGTATTAGATACAAATCTGGAGAGCTATGATAGAAATGCTCTGACAACTCGTGTATTGGTAATTGGTGAGCTGTGTCGCTGTGACAACTCGTACACTGGGGATTGATCAGCAGTATCGTCGTCAGATGAAAATGACGGCATTTAACACAAAATGTGGTCTGAAAGGCCCGATGTCGACCCAGCATCAACTTCCCACAATGCCAACATATATCAAAGACCAAAAGGTCTGTACAGGGGGCGGGCCTCGGGGACGAAACATCCACCAGCAGAATCTCGCCATATACAAGTAAAAATTACAACGCATATACGGGAAGTGGGAAGAGGTGCCGACATACTGACAGAGCCACATGAAAGTAGTATACAAAGCGTCAATTGAACAAAGTTGACCTCAAAAATTTGCATATTAGGGAGGTTACGGGAGGGTCACAAAAGGTCAATGAGTGCATAGTTCCGGCAGGATGACCAAAAGCTACCTCCAATCCAGGAGAGTTCCAATTGCTGCAGGGGATGTATTCAGTATGTATTCATGCGCGGTGATGCGGTTTGGCCGTGGTTTTGGCGGTGATTCGGTCTCGGGGAAAAAGCTTCCGCGGAGAAAAAGTAGTCCCTAGATAAAATGGTCCGATTGGGTCGAGTGAGGTATCAAAGTGAAGCTTAGGTGAAGGGGCATCTAATGGGCTGGGTGAGGGGTTGACATATCGGCCTTCTGCGCATGCGCGGTGGCCGAAGGGTATGAAAATAGCCTTTTGGAGCTAGGGGAGCCCCTAGTGGACCGATGGGGTCGAGTGAGGTATCAAAGTGAAGCATTCATGAAGGGGCATCTGATGGACTGGGTGTGGGGTTGAATTAGGGTCATTCTGCGCATGCGCGGTGGCCCAAGGGTATGAAAATAGACGTTTTGGAGCTAGGGAAGCCCCTAGTGGACCGATGGGGTCGAGTGAGGTATCAAAGTGAAGCATTCATGAAGGGGCATCTAATGGACTGGGTGTGGGGTTGAATTAGGGTCATTCTGCGCATGCGCGGTGGCCGAAGGGTATGAAAATAGACGTTTTGGCATCTAGGGAAGCCCCTAATGGACCAATGGGGTCGAGTGAGGTATCGATGTGAAGCTTATGTGAAGGGGCATCTGATGGACTGGGTGTGGGGTTAAATTAGGGTCATTCTGCGCATGCGCGGTGGCCGAAGGGTATGAAAATAGACGTTTTGGCATCTAGGGAAGCCCCTAATGGACCAATGGGGTCGAGTGGGGTATCGATGTGAAGCATTCGTGAAGGGGCATCTGATGGGCTGGGTGTGGGATTAAATTAGGGTCATTCTGCGCATGCGCGGTGGCCCAAGGGTATGGAAATAGACGTGTTGGAGCTAGGGGAGCCCCTAATGGTCCAATGGGGTCGAGTGAGGTATCAAAGTGAAGCCTAGGTGAAGAGGCATTCAGGCAATGGGGTGGGTGCATGTAAAAATTTTCCTGGAAAAAAAAAACGGAAAACGGACTTTATCGAAAAACCTGGGAAAATGCCTATATGGGGTATGGGTGGTATATAGGTCGCCGGGCTTAACGGGGCTCGCCTGTCAATAGAGTTATCTCCCCCTAGTTCCAGGGTGGGTGTATGTAAAAATTTTCCTGAAAAATACGGAATACGGACTTTATTCTAAATTACGGGAAAATGCCTATATGGGGTATGGGAGGTATAGGACCATCCTGGGAAACCTACTTCTCCACATTTGCGGTATAGGTTGTGGGGTCTCGTTTTCTTAGTCTCGTCAAAACAAACATGATAAGAAGTGTCCCGGAGCGAAACGGTGAAATTTTTGAAAAAGTCACCGAGCCTCATATAGTCCCATACTAGGGTATAGGACCGATGTTTGTCCCCCCTGGGAAACGTACTTCTATACATTTGCGGTAGGGTTGTGGGGTCTCGTTTTACTCGTCTCGTCATGTAGAACACGATAGGAAGTGTCCCCGTGCGAATCGGTGAAATTTTTGAAAAAGTACGATATAGCCCCATATAGACATATATATATAAATATATATTCCCATACTGGGGTATAGGACCGATGTTTGTCCCCCTGGGAAACCCACTTCTCCACATTTGCGGTAGGGTTGTGGGGTCTCGTTTTTCACGTCTCGACATTTAGAGCACGATGGGTAGGGTTGCGGAGCGAATTGGTGAAATTTTTGAAAAAAGTCACCAAGGCCTGGGTAGGCCCATAGGCCTATACTGCATGGCTATGGGTGTATAGGGCCATACGGGGTGGACATGTTGGAGTCTAGGTGAGTCCCTGGTGGTCCAATGGGGTCGAGTGAGGTCTTATTTTGAAGCTCTCGTGCAGGAGCATCCGACTGGGCTAATGGTTCGTCCGTGTTCAATAGTCTGCGCATGCGCAGTCTGGCCGTAGTATAGAAAACAGGCATTTTGGGTGCTATGTAGGGGTGTGTTTGGGTTAGAGATGGGCTAATCACGGTTCGAATGGGTCGTGTGAGGTGTCAAAGTGAAGCTTGTGTGGGGTAGAGTCAGAATGGTGTGTTTTTGAATGCAAGTCGCGTCAATCTGCGCATGCGCAGTTGGTTGTATTAAGTAAAGTGGCCATTTTGGGGCAGTACATGAAGGTGTTTGGGGTAGAGATGGACCGCTATGGGTCCGAATGGGTCGTGGAGGGTGTCAAAGTGAAGCTTGTGTGGGGTAGAGTCAGAATGGCGTGTTTTGAATGCAAGTCGCGTCAATCTGCGCAGGCGCAGTTGGTTGTAGTAAGTAAAGTGGCCATTTTCGGGCAGTACATGAAGGTATTTGGGATCGAGATGGGCTATTCACGGTTCGAATGCGTCCTGGAAGGTGTCATCTTGTAGTTCTCGGGGTGTACATTCCGATTTGAGGGATGTTCGCGTCATCTGTGACGTCATCGGTGACGTCATCGGTACGAGTAGTAGCGAAAGTGGACATTTTCGGGCAGTACATGAAGGTATTTGGGTCGAGATGGGCTATTCACGGTTCGAATGCGTCCTGGAAGGTGTCATCTTGTAGTTCTCGGGGTGTACATTCCGATTTGAGGGATGTTCGCGTCATCTGTGACGTCATCGGTGACGTCATCGGTACGAGTAGTAGCGAAAGTGGACATTTTCGGGCAGTACATGAAGGTATTTGGGGTCGAGATGGGCTATTCACGGTTCGAATGCGTCCTGGAAGGTGTCATCTTGTAGTTCTCGGGGTGTACATTCCGATTTGAGGGGTGTCCGCGTCATCTGTGACGTCATTGATGACGTCATCGGTACGAGTAGTAGCGAAAGTGGACATTTTGTGGGTGCGTGAGGGTGAGTTTGGTGTAGAGATGCACCATCCTTAGTCCGAATGCGTCGTGTGAGGTGTCATTTTGTAGCTCTCGGGGTGTACATTCCGAATTGAGGCATGTCCGAAGCATCTGTGACGTCATCGATGACGTCATCAGTAGGAGTATTAGCGAAAGTGAGCCTTTTGGGGCAGTGCAGGAAGGTATTTGGTGTAGAGATGGACCATCGCGTTGCGAATGCGTCGTGTGGGGTATCATGTTGTAGCTCTCGGAGTATAGACCCTGATTTCAGGGATATTTATAGCATCTGTGACGTCATTGGTGACGTCATTAGTACAAGTTGTAGCGAAAGTGGACATTTTTAGCAGTGAAGGATGTTATTTGGTGTAGAGATGGACCATCCGCGGTCCAAATGGACCGTGTGAGGTGTCATCTTGTAGCAACGCCCACCAACACCATTCTTAATGCTTCAACGCCCTGGTGAAATAGCTCAGAAGCTCTGATATTCCATGGAATTGTCACTAATTCTTCGAAATGCAGTGATGCCCGTCAACGCCCGTCGTTACACCTTAACACTCTAACATAACGCCATGATATAGACCAGAGAGAGAACAACAACAGCAACAACAACAAGGATGACACATGAGAGAACAACAACAAGAAGAAGAAGTTTTTTTCATATAGTTTATTCTCCCCAATGTTACATCATACCCACGCTGGGTATGCAGTGGTCCAATGGGGTCGAGTGAGGTCTTATTTTGAAGCTCTCGTGCAGCAGCATCCGTCTGGGCTAATGGTTCGTCCGTGTTCAATAGTCTGCGCATGCGCAGTCTGGCCGTAGTATAGAAAACAGGCATTTTGGGTGCTATGTAGGGGTGTGTTTGGGTTAGAGATGGGCTAATCACGGTTCGAATGGGTCGTGTGAGGTGTCAAAGTGAAGCTTGTGTGGGGTAGAGTCAGAATGGTGTGTTTTTGAATGCAAGTCGCGTCAATCTGCGCATGCGCAGTTGGTTGTATTAAGTAAAGTGGCCATTTTGGGGCAGTACATGAAGGTGTTTGGGGTAGAGATGGACCGCTATGGGTCCGAATGGGTCGTGGAGGGTGTCAAAGTGAAGCTTGTGTGGGGTAGAGTCAGAATGGCGTGTTTTTGAATGCAAGTCGCGTCAATCTGCGCAGGCGCAGTTGGTTGTAGTAAGTAAAGTGGCCATTTTCGGGCAGTACATGAAGGTATTTGGGATCGAGATGGGCTATTCACGGTTCGAATGCGTCCTGGAAGGTGTCATCTTGTAGTTCTCGGGGTGTACATTCCGATTTGAGGGATGTTCGCGTCATCTGTGACGTCATCGGTGACGTCATCGGTACGAGTAGTAGCGAAAGTGGACATTTTCGGGCAGTACATGAAGGTATTTGGGGTCGAGATGGGCTATTCACGGTTCGAATGCGTCCTGGAAGGTGTCATCTTGTAGTTCTCGGGGTGTACATTCCGATTTGAGGGATGTTCGCGTCATCTGTGACGTCATCGGTGACGTCATCGGTACGAGTAGTAGCGAAAGTGGACATTTTCGGGCAGTACATGAAGGTATTTGGGGTCGAGATGGGCTATTCATGGTTCGAATGCGTCCTGGAAGGTGTCATCTTGTAGTTCTCGGGGTGTACATTCCGATTTGAGGGGTGTCCGCGTCATCTGTGACGTCATTGATGACGTCATCGGTACGAGTAGTAGCGAAAGTGGACATTTTGTGGGTGCGTGAGGGTGAGTTTGGTGTAGAGATGCACCATCCTTAGTCCGAATGCGTCGTGTGAGGTGTCATTTTGTAGCTCTCGGGGTGTACATTCCGAATTGAGGCATGTCCGAAGCATCTGTGACGTCATCGATGACGTCATCAGTAGGAGTATTAGCGAAAGTGAGCCTTTTGGGGCAGTGCAGGAAGGTATTTGGTGTAGAGATGGACCATCCGCGTTGCGAATGCGTCGTGTGGGGTATCATGTTGTAGCTCTCGGAGTATAGACCCTGATTTCAGGGATATTTATAGCATCTGTGACGTCATTGGTGACGTCATTAGTACAAGTTGTAGCGAAAGTGGGCATTTTTAGCAGTGAAGGATGTTATTTGGTGTAGAGATGGACCATCCGCGGTCCAAATGGACCGTGTGAGGTGTCATCTTGTAGCAACGCCCACCAACACCATTCTTAATGTTTCAACGCCCTGGTGAAATAGCTCAGAAGCTCTGATATTCCATGGAATTGTCACTAATTCTTCGAAATGCAGTGATGCCCGTCAACGCCCGTCGTTACACCTTAACACTCTAACATAACGCCATGATATAGACCAGAGAGAGAACAACAACAGCAACAACAACAAGGATGACACATGAGAGAACAACAACAACAACAAGAAGTTTTTTTCATATAGTTTATTCTCCCCAATGTTACATCATACCCACGCTGGGGGAGCCGCGTTGGGTATATTTACAATTCAAGAAGATTCTTATCCAATCAGAGGCCACCATTTGCATGTTTCATATTCGTTCCTGTCCGTTAGATGTATTCTTGTCCAATCAGAAGTCTCCATTTCAGAAAGTGCCATCTGAACCGTTTATTCTAATCATCGTCGGGCAGGCCAGGATACCGTTGAGGCAACATATCCTCAGATAGTTGTTTGCGCATTCTGAGTATCTATCAGTGCGTGGGTGAATACTTTCATCCGATGGAGGTGGTGGTCAGTTTAACCACGAAGAACGCAACATTGGTCATTATCTCCACTATCCACTTGGTGTTACAATTCAAGAAGACTCTTGTCCAATCAGAGGCCACCATTTGCATCTGTCATATTCGTTCCTGTCCGTTAGATGTATTCTTGTCCAATCAGAAGTCTTCATTTCAGAAAGTTCCATCTTCGGCCATGTTCGCTTTGAACCGTTTATTGTAATCATCATCGGGCAGCCCAGGATACCGTTGAGGCAACATATCCTCAGATAGTTGCTTGTGCATTCTGAGTATCTATCAGTGCCTGGGTGAATACATTCACCCGATGGGTTGGTCGGTCAGCTTGGTCACGAAGAACGTAACATTGGTCACACTGTCCACTGTCCACTTGGTGTTGGGGCGTTGTTGTTGGGCCCATTCCAAGGGATCCACGGTGTTCAGTTTCTCCAGCATCGTCTCTAGCGACACTCGGTTAATGATGGTAAACGGTTGGTCAAATACCTGGATGTTACTGCTCGGGTAAAAGTATCGGACTTGGACTGTCTCCTTATGCTGCAGCACATAACCAAACGCCAGATTCAATTTGAAGGCCGTAGTTTGATCTTTGAAGATGGCTTCCACGTAGCTACGTAGACGGGCGAGGTCGGTCAGTCGGAAATTGTAGATATCTTGAATAGGGCGATGACGGTGGAAACAGTGCCGTATCATGGACCAATGGCGCCGATAGATGTCACTCACTGGATGGGCGCCCTGTAAGAGATCGCTAGGAACATTTATGGGCTCGTCTAGAAAATGTTCGATGTTGTCAGGGGTATGACTCGAAACCGTAACGGTGGGGTCCGGCTGGATATCCAGGCTCTGAACTGTGGGTATAGACGGGCTCTCCTTCATCGCATCACCAGTGGCATTCGTCTCCCCGGGCTCATCTTCACTAGGTCTGACCTTCCGCGGCTCCTCTTCAGTAGGAAGTTGTCGCACATGCCATGGTACCGGGGCATGAATCAACCGTTGGTGTCGCAGCAACTGACTGCGTCGTTTGAAGAGTTGACCACAACCGTTACATTGTTCCGTCGCGCCCTCGTGGAATGAGCGTTCGTGGCACAGTAAATGATCCTCCCGATTGAATGACCGTGCGCAGGTTGTACAAGTATACCGAGCATCGTTGTGGGTGGAGGCCTCGTGGCGTCGTAAATTATCTAGACGAGTAAACAGCTTCTGGCAAGTTGTGCAAGTGAACATCTTGGTGGTTGACAGAGTGTCTGATGAAACGTCCAGGCCGCTTCCCTTTTATAGCACGCTAGCTGGTGATCTATTTTTAGCACACTCAGTTCAACTATCCCCAAGTCGAGGGCCGAGCCTTGACATCTTCGGTAACATCCGTGTCTTCTTCGGTCACCTCCGTACCGTCAACGATCAACATGTAGACATATAGAGTATGTACGGCATGTTATGGTATTCATCAGTGCATGAGTGACGCATTCAGCCGATGGGGGTGGTCGGTCAGCTTGGTAACGAAAAACGTAACATTGGTCACACTCTCCACTGTCCACTTGGTGTTGGGGCGTTGTTGTTGGGCCCATTCCAAGGGATCCACGGTGTCCAGTTTCTCCAGCATCGTCTCTAGCGACACTCGGTTAATGATGGTAAACGGTTGGTCAAATACCCGGATGTTACTGCTCGGGTAAAAATATCGGACTTGGACTGTCTCTTTATGCTGCAGCACATAACCAAACGCCAGATTCAATTTGAAGGCCGTAGTTTGATCTTTGAAGATGGCTTCTACGTAGCTACGTAGACGGGCGAGGTCGGTCAGTCGGAAATTGTAGATATCTTGAATAGGGCGATGACGGTAGAAACAGTGCCGGATCATGGGCCAATGGCGCCGATAAATGTCACTCACTGGATGGTCTTCGTGTAACAGATCGCTGGGAACATTTATGGCTTCGTCCACGAAGTGTACTTTGCCCTCCACGTCGTACAAAATCTGGCCCAAGGTCTTGTCGTCGGAATTTGACTGTTGAATTAGGGCGACATCATCATCGGCCCTCGTGCGATGGGTGGGAGTTCCCCCTGTTTCGATATTGATGCCTATGGGCTCTTCTATCTGCAAACGTGGCTGCGGAACAGGTGTCGTGTGCGTTGGTGTCGCAGCAACTGACTGGTCAGTTTGAAAAGCCGACCACATTCTTCGCATGGACGCTTGGGTACTTCATGGCGTGCACGTGTGTGGCGCTGTAAATGATCCGGGCGCTGAAACGACAGTGTACATATCGTACAGTTATACCGGGCGGTTCCTTCGTGCTTGGTAGCCTCATGGCGGCACAAGTCGTGCAGACGAGTGAATGATTTCGAGCACGTAGTACAAGTGAACATCTTGGTGGTTGACAGAGTGTCTGATGAAACGGCCAGACCGCTTCCCTTTTATAGCACGCTAGCTGATATCATGTTCGGGCACTTCCGTGTCTCTTCGGATGTAAAAGTCCCCGGATTTAAAAGTGCCCGAATGTTTACGAATGTTCCACCATTCCGGACTTCTATCAGGTCCATGTCCAGAAGCTCTCATACGCCGCCATTTTGGAGCCGCCATGTTGGATCCGCCATTTGGGAACCGCCATCTTGGATATGTCCCATAATGCACCGGGTCAAAATACTCGCTTCTGATTGGACGAGAGCTCTGTGACGGATTTTAAATACTCGCTTCTGTTTGGTGTACGTCGCTAAAGGTGACCGGAACTGACCTTTGACCCCGGCGCGCGCAGTGTAAAGGTTTCAACCGCGGTGCGGTGGAAACCTTTGCGCGCCGGGGTCA